>CAUYQS010085370.1:0-10028 GCA_963574585.1 Otolemur crassicaudatus
TCCCCCTGGGTAGAGTGCCGTGGCATTACAGCTCACAGCAACCTCCAACTCCTGGGCTCAAGTGAGTCTCCTGCCTCCGCCTCCCAAGTAGCTGGGACTACAGGTGCCCGCCACAACGCCCGGCTATTTTTTGGTTGCAGCTGTCATTGTTGTTTGGCGGGTCCGGGCTGGGGATTCGAACCCACCACCTTAGGTGTACGTGGCTGGCACCTTAGCCGGTTGAGCTATAGGCGCCGAACCCAGAAACATTTTTTTAATGAAAAACAAGTTCAGAACAATATATGTAGTGTGCTACCATTTGCGTTACAAAGAGGATGAATTTTTAAATTTGCATTCGCTTGGATATGCATAAAGTATCACTGAAGTATCCACAAGAACCTAATAACCAGGCTGTCAGCAGGGAAGGGACTGCATACTGACAAGGAGACTTTTGGCCCTTTTTTTTTTTTTTTTTTTTTTTTAGAATCATGGAAATGAATCAGCCTTTCAAAAAATTAAATTGAGAAAGAGGGAGGAGAAAAGAAAAAAAATGAGATCTGGGAAGAAAACGAGCAGGAAAGATCTTAAGACTAGTCTTTCACAGTTCAAAGCCCTGTGGCTGGCCCCGTCCCAGGGGTCCTTCTGCTAGTGTTATGAGCCTCTCAAACAACCAGCTGCAGAACCAGACAAGCGAAGACTTTAGATCCTGGACTTACCAGACCAGAATATATATATGTAATATACATAGCAGACAAAATATGTATGTATAATATTTTTAACGAACTAAAGGAAAGAATTGAACCCATGAATGAAGGACAAAAATCTATAACAACTGTACCCAGGCAGATTTGGTTGGAAACCAAACACCATTTCGGGAAATGAAAAACATAATAATAATAATTAAAATGAAAAAAAACTCAACGTGTAAGTTTAATGACACACAGCTGAAACAAATTAGTGAACTAGAAGGCAGATCTTTGAAAATTATCTGGAATATTCATAGCACAGAGACTGAAATACAGTCAAAGAGATGCAAAAGATGGGAGTGGAAAGGACTAATTAACTGAAGTTCTAGAAGGAGAGAGGAGAGAGAATGGGGCAGAGGCCGTATGTGAAAAGAGATAAGGAAGAATTTTCCAAAATGGATAAAAGACAGCAATTCACAGATTCAGAAAGCTCGGTGAATTTCAAACAGGATAAATAAAAGGAAATCTACACCTAGACACATCAACGCTAATGATAAGGAGATCTTAAAGCATAAAGAAAAAAAAATAATAGCTAGCACTTTAATGGCATTTAAAATGTGCCACTACTGCTGTGAATGCTTTATTAGTTGCAGGGGTGTCTAACCTGCAGCCTGCAGGCCACAAGTAGATTATGTGGGGGTTTTTTTTGCAGTTTTTGACCAGGGCTGGGTTTTAACCCACCACCTCCGGTATATGGGGCTGGCGCCCTACTCCTTTGAGCTACAGGCGCCGCCCAATTATGCGAGTTTTTTGCTTACCTGTGGCACAGAATATCATGAAAATTATGCACAGATCTTTTTATTTTTTCCTCATCAGTTTTCATTAGTGTTTGTGTACTTAATGTGTGGCCCAAGACCATTCTTCTTCCAATGTGGAGCAGAGAAGCCAAAAGGCTGGACACCTCATAACCCTATACGTACCTACCGGTACTAATATATATTATTGCTCTCATTTTACAAGAGGGAAAACTGAGGCACAGATACAGAGAGGTTAATCAGCTTGCACAATGTCACAACTAGTAAACCAAAGAGTTGGGATTTAAGACCCGGGAGTCTGATTCCAGAGCTTTAACTATGGTGCAATAACGCCACACACTCAAAGACATTTTATCTATAAAGGAATAGCAATTAGACTAATGGTTGACTGACTTCTTAATGGTAATGAAAAGTAAAATAAGGGTGGACGTGGAGGTTCATGCCTGTAATCCTAGCACTCTGAAAGGCTGAGGCAGGTGAATCGCGTGAGCTCAGGAGTTCAAGACCAGCCTGAGCAAGAGCAAGACCTTGTCTCTACAAAAAATAAAAATAAAAACTAGCCAGGCGTTATGGCCTAGTACCTGTAGCCCAGCTACCAGGGAGGCTGAAGCAAGAGGATTGCTTGAGCCCAAGAGTTTGAGGTTGTTGTGAGCTATGACGCCACAGCACTCTACTCAGGGCAACAGAGTGAGACTCTGTCTCAAAAAAAAGAAAAAAGGAAGAATTGAAGATATTGTGGAAAGAACCAAGAGTTATTGTTTTTTTCTTGATAATTTTATTTTGTTCAATAAATGAGATGCTGAAGGATGAACTTGAGGCAGAAGGAAGGAAAAACCATCCCTGAGAGAAAAGCTGAGATGAAAGGAGGAAATTCTGAGCAAAGAAAATGATAAATGATTGTACAAAACATTATATAATAACAGCGTGCAATTTGGGGAATTAAAAAAGTAAGAGAAGACCAATTTGCTCACAAATTGGGAAGGTGTGTACTTGGAATTACAGCATCCCAAGATCCTTGTGTCACTTCGGATGAAGATAAAGGTTGTAACTACCTTTCTTCTTTGGTAAGTTAAGTATTTGAGTTAAAATTTCTAGAAGAACCACCAAAAAAATATAAACAAGGCATAGAGGCTCGGCACCGGCACCCATAGCTCAGTGGGTAGGGCGGCAGCCACATGCACCAGGGCTGGTGGGTTCAAACCTGGCTCGGGCCTGCTAATCAACAACAACAAAACAGCTGGGCATTGTGGTGGGTGCCTGTACTCCCAGCTACCTGCGGGGCTGAGGCAAGAGAATCGCTTAAGCCCAAGAGTTTGAGGTTGCTGTGAGCTGTGACACCATAGCACTCTACTGAGGGCCACATAGTGAGACTCCGTCTCAAAAAAAAAAAAAAAACAAAAAAAGGCATAGAAAACTTCTAAGCTAGTAGATGGATAAAAAGGAACAAGAAAAAATAACCCCAAAGGAAGCAATAAAAGGGGAAAAAGTATAGAAATTCAAACCATAAAGCACAAAATTAAATGATAGAAACAGATGCAAATAAATTGGTAAAACACAATGAATATAAATGAACTAATACTTCAGATAAATACGAAACTTATCAGACCTTTAAAGAAAGAAAATATAATTATGAGACCCATTAAATATAATTTATAAGACCCATTTCTAAAACATAATGATGCAAAAAAGTTTTTAAAAAATTAGAATAACATATGAACAGGCAAATACCAACCAAAATAAAGCTTTGTAGCTATATTACTAACAGATAAAACAGACTTTAAAGCAAAATATTATTAGAGGCAAGAACCTTACTACATGATAATAAGCAATTTCACTAGGAAACGATAACAACTCTAAACTTATAAGCATCTAATCACATAATCTCAAAAAATGTAAAATGAAAATCAGTAAAACTACAAGAAAAAGGACAAATCCACCATCATAGCAAGAAAATTTCATGTCTCTATTTATTTCACTTATTTATTTTTGACACAGAGTTTTGCTCTGTCACCCAGGCTAGAGTGCCATGGTGTCAGCTTAGCTTACAGCAACCTCAAACTCCTGACTTCAAGAGATACTCCTGCCTCAGCCTTCTAAGTAGCTGGAACTACGGGCACCCACCACCACACTCAGCTAATTTTTCTACTTTTAGTAGAGACAGGGTCTCACACTTGCTTAGGCTGGTCTCCAATTCCTTAGCTCAAGCGATCCTCCTACCTCGGCCTCCCAGACTGCTAGGATTACAGGCATGAGCCACTGTGCCCAGTCTTGTACTAAGTCTTCGACTTTGTGTGTATTTACACGTACAGTACATGTCAGTGCAGACTAGCCAAATTTCAAGTGCTCAATAGACACAAGTGGCTGGTGGCTTAAATACCAGACAACTCAGACAAAGACTATCTGCTCAGACCACAGTGTAATTGAGTTAGGCAGCCACCACCAACAATGAATATGCTCGGAGAATAAGAAACACACTTCTAGATAACACATAGCTCAAAGAAAAATTATAATTAAAAATTGTAAATTATTGTAAATGAAAGATAATAAGAAATACCATATATTAAAGTACGTGGATGCAGTAAAAATGATAATTTAAAGGTTCATTTATAGCTTTCATTTTTATTTCTTTTTTTTTTTTTGCAGTTTTTGGCCAGGGCTGGGTTTGAATCTACCACCTCCAGCATATGGGGCCAGCACCCTACTCCTTTGAGCCACAGGCGCTGTCCAATTTCTTTCTTTCTTTATTTATCTTGAGACAGAGTCTCACTTATTCCCCTTGGCAAAATGCCGTATTGTCTTAGCTCACAGCAACCTCAAACTCTTGGGTTCAAGTGATCCTCTTGCCTCAGCCTCCCAACTAGCTGGGACTACATGTGCCCACCACAACGCCCGACTAGTTTTTAGAGACAGGGTCTCACGCTGTTTCAGGCTGGTCTCAAACCTGTGAGGTCAGGCAATCCACCCTTCTCAGCCTCCCAAATGCTAGGATTACAGGTGTGAGCCACCACGTCCGGCCTATAGCTTTTATTTTTGTTTTGAGACAGAATCTGACTCTTTCACTCTGGGTAGAGTGCTCTGGTGCCATAGCTCACAGCAACCTCAAACTCTTGGGCTCGAGTGATCCTCCGGCCTCAGCCTCCCAAGTAGCTGGGACTACAGGCACCTGCCAAGATGCCCAGCTAGTTTTTCTAGTTTTAGTAGAGACAGGGTCTCACTCTTGTGCAGGTTGGTCTTGAATTCCTGAACTCAAGCAATCCATCTGCCTCAGCCTCCCAGAGTGCTAGGATTACAGGTGTGAGCCACCACCTCATTTATAGCTTTAAATCTCTTTATTAGAAGAGAAAACAAGGCAGAAAAATAATGAACTAAATACTATGTTTGAGAGATTATCAAACAATAGAACAAACTGACAAAGAAAGATGACATTAAAAACAAACATACAAGAAAGAAGATGAAAACCAAAAGTCAGTTCTTTGGAAAGACTGAAAAACGAATTCTGGCAGGATTGATTAAAGACAGAAGGTGTGACCAGATACTATGTGGAATAATTACAAATGCATAGACTTTAAAGATAAGAAACTACTGGAAAATGCTGTACGCCAACACACCAGTAAATCTGAAAACTCAGATGAAGTGGATACGTATCTAGAAAAGTATAACTTACCTAAATTGATTCAAGGAACAAAAAAGACACTGACTGAACCTATAAGATAAATGATAAAGTTACCCTGTTATAAGAGCATTAAAAATATAAAGTAGGACAATGCGAAACACCCTCCCTAAAGAAAACATCAGTTCAGACCTTTCTTGAAACGAGCTATTCTACCAAAATATCCAAAGAGCAAATGATTCCAATCTTATATAAATTATCCCAGACAATGGAAAAAGAAAAAAAAAAATCTATAATTCATTCTACAAGGCTAGCAAAACCTTGATACCAAAACCTCACAAAGATAGTATGAGAATAAATCATTTCGGGCCAGCTAACTCGTCAAATTGAAATACAAAAGTTCCAAAAGAAAATGGAGTTAGAAAATATAAAAAAGATAACGACATTATCAAGTTGGGTTTGCTCCAAGAAGGCAAGATGAGCTTAACATTTAAAAAAACTCAGCTCCTTAACCTCGCTGCATTAATACGTTAGGATAAAAATCCTACTATTATCTCCAAAAATGGAGAAAATATATTTGATAAAATGCACAGGGCGTTCTGAATACGTGGCACACCAGGAATAGAAAGAAGTGTCCTTAACCCGATAAAGAGCATCCATATGAAAACACAGCAAGCATCATACTCATAGTGAAATGATGATTGGGTTTCCTTTAAAATCCAAAGCAAGTCAAGGGTTCCTGCTGTCACCAGTTCTATTCAACATTAGATTAATGGTCTTAGCCCAGAAAGGAAAGGGAGGAGGCAATGGATGTAAAGAATTGGAAAGGAAATAACCAAACTGTCACTCTTCTACATAGAAGGCAAACTTCCAGCTGTCTATATATGATTGTCTACGTAGAAAACAAACAAAATCCTAATAAACAATCTGGGGCAGCGCCTGTGGCTCAAGGAGTAGGGCGCCGGCCCCATACACCAGAGGTGGTGGGTTCAAAAACTGCAAAAGAAAAAAAAAATAGATAAACCATATGAATTCATAATTAGAGTTCAGCAAGATTTCAGGACACACAAAAAAAATCAATGAACAAAACTCAGTTGTATTTTTAATATGCCAGCAAGAGTTAGAAGCTGCAATTTAAAAAAAAATTACCATTTTATAACACATCAAAAAATGAGACATTATGTGCCTTCTGACACACCACCAGGCATGGCATAGTTTGGGCTCCGAACTGAATCCAATTCTAATCAGACCTCTAGATCCAACCCCTAGTTTATAGGAAATGCAGAGGGTAGAGAAACATGTTTAACAATACCCGAGGGATGCAGTAAACTACGGAACAGACCACCTAGTTTCTTCCCAAAAAAGACCAAGAAAAAACAATATATGGTCGGGCGGCGCCTGTGCCTCAAAGGACTAGGGCGCTAGCCCCATATGCCTGGAGGTGGTGGGTTCAAATCCAGGTCCGGCCAAAAACTGCAAAACAAAAAACAAAAAACCAAGATATGGAAGAACAACCTATAGATTAAAAGAGACTTAAAAGGCATGTCCAGCCAGTCATGGTGGTTCACACGTGTAATCTCCTTTGGAGGCTGAGACCAGGAGTTGGAGAACAGTCTGGGTCAACATAGCAAGCCCCTGTCTCTATAAAAAAAATTTTAAAAATTAGGTGTAGTCCCAGCTACTCAGGAGGCTAAGGAAGGAGGAGAGTTAGAGTTCAGGAGTTTGAGGTTGTGGTTAACTATGATGACACAACTGCACTCAGCCCAGGTGACAGACAGAGTGAGATCTTGTCTCAAACAAACAAACAAACAAAAACCTCAAGATGTATCAACCAATTGCAATGTGTGGACCTTATTTGGATTCTTACTTCTTACTTCAAAAAGACAAACAATAAAAATAAATTATAATCTTCATGAAAATATTACAAATTTAGCTGCTGAATGAATAGATGATTTTTAGACAAGATAAACACGTGGCAGCTAGGGTTGGGTGTGAGTACAAAGGGGTTCATTCCAAGGGCCAGCAACTTTTTCTGCAAAGAGCCACGAATCAGGGCCAGGCGCAGTAGCTCATGTCTGTAATCCTAGCACTCTTGGAGGTCGAAGTGAGAGGCTGGCTTGAGTTTAGGAGTTTGAGACTGGCCTGAGCAAGAGCAAGACATCGTCTCTACTAAAAATAGAAAAATTAGTCGGGCATTGTGGCAGGTGCCTGTAGTCCCAGCTACTCAGGAGGGTAAACCAGGAGGATCTCTTGAACCCAGGAATTTGAGGTGGCTGTGAGCTATGTTGATGCCATGGCACTGTAGCCTGAGACAACAGAGTGAGACTGTCTCAAAAAAAAAAAAAAAAAAAAAGCCACAAGCCAGGAGGCTGAGGTTGGAGGATCATGAGTTCAAGCGCAGCCTGGACAAAATAGTGAGATTCTACCTCCAAACAAAACAAACAACAACAAAACAAAACAAAAAGAACCATAGAGAGTGGCTCGGCGCCTGTGGCTCAAGTGGCTAAGGCGCCAGCCATGTACACCCAAGGTGGCAGGTTTGAATCCAGCCAGGGCCCGCCAAACAACAGTGATGGTTGTAACCAAAAAATAGCCAGGCGTTGTGGCGGGCACCTGTGGTCCCAGCTACTTGGGAGGCTGAGGCAGGAGACTCACTTGAGCCCAGGATTTGGAGGTTGCTGTAAGCTGTGATGCCACTGCACTCTACCCAGGAGGACAGCTTGAGGCTCTGTCTCAAAAAAAAAAGAACCATAGAGAGAATATTTTAGGCTTGCCAGCAAAAAAGATTTTCTTCTTGATCAAACTCTAGCCAGGCTCCTTTGAGCCATCTTCTCAACTAAGCCTCAACCTTTGTCTATAAAGACTCAACCAGGCCAGGTGTGGTGGCTCATGCCTGTAATCTCAGCACTTTAGGAGGCTGAAGCAGGAGGATCACTTGAGGCTAAGAGTTTAAGACCAGGCTGAGCAACACGGGACAAGAGCGGGACCTCATCTCTACAAAAAACACAAAAAAATTAGCCAGGTGTGGTGGCGTGTGCCTGTAGTCCTAGCTACTTGGTAGGCTGAGGCAGGAGGATTGCTTGAGCTTAGGAGGCTGCAATTAGTTGTGATCAGGTCACTGCATTCCAACCTGGGTCGTACAGAGAGACTCTACCTTTTTCTTTTTTTTCTGAGACAGAGTCTCACTTTGACACCCTCAGTAGAGTGCATAGCGTCATAGCTCACAGCAACCTCAAATTCTTGGGCTCAAGTGATCCTCTTGCCTCAGTCTCCCGAATGGCTAGCATTACAGGTGCCCACCACAATGCCTGGCTATTTTTAGAGATAGTGTTTCACTCTTGCTCAGGCTGATCCTGAAATCCTGAATTCAAGTAATCCACCTGCCCAGGCTTCCCAGAGTACTAGGATTATAGATGTGAGCCATATAGATGTGAGCCACGGAGGCGGGCTGAGAGCTCTGCCTTTAAAGGGAAAAAAAAGACTTGAATAAATATTAACATAGTTACTAAGAGTTCAAGGCCACATCCCTAAGATGACTCTGGCCTCTCTTAAAATACTTGCCTGGAAAAACTCAAGGCCACCCCCCAAATTCACTGTTTCTTTTAGCCAATACCTGAGAGTAGAGCCTATCTCCCAGTCTCTATGGGAAAACAGAATCCTAACTTTGATAACTGCCAGCTAGCAAACAACCCTGGCCTAAACATGTTTACTCCAACTAATTCTTTGCAATTTGCACTTCTCTGATTCTACAAGCCCTGCTTGTCCCCCTCCTTACTCCCTGATTCTTCCTTTAACATCCCCAGTTAATTCTGTACAAATAGGAGTTCAGTTCAGTTCATGCTGAACTGTTTTCTCTATTGCAACCGTTACTATTGATTAAAATCTGTCTTTACCACTTTAGTGTCTGGGTTTGTTTATTTTTGACACCAGCTATATGGTCTCTATCACAACAATCTCAGCCACAAACAATATGTAAACAAATAGTTATTCTTATCTACAAAACCAGGTGAAGTAGCCAACCCATAGGTCATAATTTGCCAACTCCTGCTTACAATTCAGTCTACTATTGGAAATTTTCCACAGCAATACATTATATAGAGATATAGATACCACATTTAGAAATAAATCTAAAAAGAGTACAAGGTTTTCATGGAAAAAATATTAAAGTATCTTGAAAGACAGTAGATAAAAATAGAGAAATATACTATGTTCATGGATTTTGCAAAACTCAAAATTGTAAAGATATTAATTCCTCTGAAACTGATTTATAGATTCAATACATTTCTAATCATGATCCCAGGGGATTTGTGTATGTTTGTATATGTGTGTGTGAGTTTGTCTGGAAACTGACAAGCTGATTGTAATATGCAAAGGAGCGAAAAAATGTAAGAGTGATGATCCTCCTGAAAACAACAAAATCGGAAGAACAACAAGAATTATTAAACTGCTATAATTTTTTTTTAAAAAAACAGAGTCTCATTATGTGGCTCATGGCATGACAGCTCACAGCAACCTCAAACTCTTGGGCTTAAGCAATTCTCTTGTCTCAGCCTCCCCAGCAGCCAGGACAACAGGTGCCCACCACAAAGCCCAGATATTTTTTGTTGCAGTTGTCATTGCTGTTTAGCTGGCCTGGGCTGGGTTCGAACCTGCCAGCCTTGGCGTATGTGGCTGGTGCCCTACCCACTGAGCTATGGGTGCTGCCGAGCTACTATAATTTATTGTGGGCTCGGCGCCTATAGCTCAACTGGCTAAGGCGCCAGCCACGTACACCTAAGGTGACGGGTTCGAATCCCCAGCCCGGACCCGCCAAACAACAATGACGGCTGCAACCAAAAAATAGCCGGGCGTTGTGGCGGGCACCTGTGGTCCCAGCTACTTGGGAGGCGGAGGCAGGAGACTCGCTTGAGCCCAAGAGTTGGAGGTTGCTGTGAGCTG
>CAUYQS010085375.1:0-57116 GCA_963574585.1 Otolemur crassicaudatus
CCAGCCTGGCCCCGCCAAACAACAATGACAGCTGCAACCAAAAAATAGCCAGGCGTTGTGGCGGGCACCTGTGGTCCCAGCTACTTGGGAGGCAGAGGCAGGAGACTCGCTTGAGCCCAGGAGTTGGAGGTTGCTGTGAGCCGGGATGCCCCGGCACTCTACCCAGGCGGACAGCTTGAGGCTCTGTCTCAAAAAAAAAAAAAAATTTTTTTTTAAAGTAGTAATATTTAAGACTATACCATAGTCTTATTTACTCATTTACTAAAGACCTCTTTAGATAAGTTTAGTTTAGGGTGTTTTGTTTTCTTTTTTGTGGGAGGAGTTGAGGTTTTAAGGCAACATATTTGTACTTAATTTTCTCCCTCTTGGAAAAAAACGGTTTTATAAAAATAACTTCGTGAGTCTATAGTAAAACAATTGTGAAAGGAATATAATTTTTCCTACTGCAGACAGACGGGGTTGAGATTTTTTTGCATTTATGTCATTCAAAAATGATTGTTAGAAACTTTAAACTTGGCAGGAATGTACTCCCAATGGAGAAAGGGGAAAAAATCAAGCCAATCTAAAGTCATGAAGATTTAAATAATGTGTTTAAGAACAAGCACAAAATTGAACATTTTATGGGTTTTTGCAAGAATTTGGACTTCAGGCTTCCTGATGCAAAAAAAAATGTTCATTTAAGCATTCTATTTCAGCACTTTTTAAAATGTGCCTTCTACCTAACTCCAAAAAAGAATCTATTAATGAAGCATACAAGTTAGGAATATATATGATCAAAACATAAGAAATTCCAAAGATTTTCACAGCAATTTTCATTTAACCTCTTTAGCCATTAGCTGGTCTTTCCATTTTCCCTTTGAATAATATCACAAACCAATTATGGCTTTTATTTTTAGAGCATATGAGAAACCCTATTAAATGCACTATATAGTTGGATCCACATAAGCACCTTAGTGAATTTGGAAGTTCCTGATTCTTTTTTTTTTTTTTTGAGACAGAGTCTCACTTTATCACCCTTGGTAGAATGTCGTTGCAACATACAGCTCACAGCAACCTCCAACTCCTGGGCTTAGGCGATTCTCTTGCCTCAGCCTCCCAAGTAGCTGTGACTACAGGTGCCCGCCACCACGCCCAGCTATTTTTTTGTTGCAGTTTGGCTGGGGCCGGTTTTGAACCCACCACCCTCAGTATATGGGGTTGGCGCCCTACCCACTGAGCCACAGGCGCCGCCCAAGGAAGTTCCTGATTCTTAAATGTCTAAATTCATAACAGTGTTGTGTTATGCCATTTGTGGACAGTTTCATAAAAATAAACTATTCTAGGTTTTGTCTTTTCAGTTTTACACTTCCACCAGTTGGATCATTGTACTCCAAGACAGCCTGGGAATGGGACTTATGTCAGGCAAAGCAGAGTTGAGCAATTGTGGCACTATGTGCGTTCAGATAGTGAAGCTCTCATCAACATCTGATGAGGAATCTATACAAAGGAATTGTTTTTCAACTCTTAAACTCATTACTGCCTTTCCTCACAGATTTCTGTCAAACACTTAAGTGGGACAAAAGGGTGGTACAAAAGAAAAAAAAATCAGTTCCTCCTCGATAAAGGTCAAATGTTGGTGAAACATAAGCTTTCTATTTTTCCATGCCCTTTTGCAATAAATGTTAAATCTGAAACTGTGCAGAATAGAGGGATTAGAACCAGTTCCCTTTACTCATAATTACAGTTCTGTACACAACTGGTCAAAATAAAATCAGGAAAACCTCATTCTGTTCTCCATTTTGGACACTAAATAAGTCTAAGCACGCCATTTTGCCACAGCAGAGAACTTACAAAATGCTCCAAATGTCAGGATGGTTATGGCCCTGACCATCTGGATCTACTCTCCCCCGTCTCTTTCAACCGGGACTCAAAACTGGTGACATCCTAGAACCAGTTCTTGTTTTAGCAGGAACATACACAGAGCCTCTGGCTGGGATCAGAATCTTGGTTTAGGATGGGTTTTCCTTCTGGGTCCTTGCATGCTGGTAATATGTGTTAACTTTCTTCTTTATTCAGAATTCCTCATCAATGAGGATCAAGATATGTAATTAGAATTTTGATGATGAGTATGATGATAAGTCATTTAGGGAGCACTTACTATGAAACCAGCCACTGTACCAGGTATATTCTGCTCCAATGTCTACATCTATCTTACAAATTCGTCCATACATAAATGGTAAATGGGGGGTATCAGTATAATTAAGATAGCATTCTTTCGGCTCGGCGCCTGTGGCTCAAGCAGCTAAGGCTCCAGCCACAGACACCTAAGGTGGCGGGTTCAAATCCAGCCCGGACCCGCCAAACAACAATAATGGCTGCAACCAAAAAATAGCCAGGTGTTGTGGTGGTGCCTGTGGTCCCAGCTACTTGGGAGGCTGAGGCAGGAGACTCGCTTGAGCCCAGGAGTTGGAGGTTGCTGTGAGCAGTGAAGCCATAGCACTCTACCCAAGGGGACAGCTTGAGGCTCTGTCTCAAAAAAAAAAAAAAAAAAAAAAAAAAAGATAGCATTCTTTCTTTTTCTTTCTTTCTTTTTTTTTTTTTGAGACAGAGTCTCAGTTTGTTATCTTTGGTAGAGTGTGTGGCATCGTAGCTCACAGCAACCTCAAACTCTAGGGCTCAAGTGATTCTCTTGCTTCTGCCTCCTGGGTAGCTGGGACTACAGACAGCTGGCACAATGTGGTCTCGGCCTTGCTCAGGCTGGTCTTGAACTCCTGAGCTCAGGCAATCCACCTGCCTCTGCTTCCCAGAGGGCTAGGATTATAGGCGTGAGCCACTGTGCCTGGTCCAAGATAGCTTTCATATATGCTTTTCCCTAGCCTGCTAATATTTCATGCCACTGTGCACATACATTACTGTTTTGCAGCTAATGTACCCTAATTAGATTTTTTTTAATTCATGAAAGAATCCTGTACTAAACAGTGCCCACTCAACACCCCCTTTCTTCCTCTTGGCTTTTTTGGTCTCGAGAGTGCTCAGTACAATTTGTCCTCATCTCCATAATGTGACCCCACCAACCCTCACTCATACCCTCTTCCATCAAGCAACAATCATTATCTTTTCTTAAAGGAAAGTCTTATACTTACTTAGTATCTCTTGTTTTTTAGAACTCTCATTCTCTCTTTTTTTTTAACTATAGTAGTATCTTATTAGAATGGGTATTGTTATCGTCACTGCTTGGTTTACAAAATTATATAGGCCTTAAATGACCTGCCTCAACCCTGTTTTTTCCATAAGTCCTCTTACTTCTAGTGTTCAAGTTTGAAGAGTGACTGGTTTGTCATTTCTGCACAAATGCCAGAAATGCCCATCTGTTACCCATATAGACTCAATTCAGTTTTGTCACTATTTGATGGCATAGACATTATTCCCATTAGCTTATAAAAGAAAACCAAGGCTCAGAGAATTTAAGTAACTTGCACAAAATGAGGAGGCATTATGACCTTGAGCCATTATACAGTGTACACACCACTTATCACCTGGCCACATCAACCACTACCATGTTTCCCCCAAAATAAGACTCTGTCTTATATTTATTTTTTCTCAAGAAGACACACTAGGGCTTATTTTCAGGTGATGTCTTATTCTCCTTGCAGAAATGCAGGGTGTGGCTATACAGCATATCACTAGGTCTTATTATCAGGGTAGGGCTTATATTTAACAAATGCATAGAAATCCTGCTAGGGCTTTTTTGGGGGTAGGTGTTATCTTTTTATGGTCTTAAAGAAGACTAGAATGGGAACACAGGCCATAGAGTCAGGGGGGAGGAGGGTGCAGTGATTTCTCTGCCACGCTCCAAGACTGACAGTATTTTTTTTCATTTATCATGGAAGATACCCCAGAATATTTTTTATTGTTCCAGAAAAAAAAATGTCCACAAAAAATAAAGTAAATATGTGGGTCAGCTGTAACAAGCTACTGATAATGACACCTGAAGAGTTCTGCAGGGGGTGGGGGAAGCCAGGCTGTGCCTGATCTGGCCCTGGCTCATGGCAAAGTGATATAGCACATTCCGGAAGAAAAATAATAGGATGTTGAAGAGTCAAATAAAAAATAATCCCAGAAAAGATTTTCTATCATTTATTGACTTCCTTTTAGAAATTGAATGTGATTTGAGAGAGGCACTGTTGTTCTTCTCACAGATGAAAATAGAGCATTTCTAAAAGAAATTGTCTGATGTAGCATGATCCTATTTTTATTAAAATAGAATACACACAAAAGCTTTGAATGGTAAACATCAAAATATTAAGGGTATTTATTAATCTCTAAGTGGTAGAATTATGTACTTTTTCTTTTTGCTAAGAATCACTGGTTTAATGTATCAAGGAGCATTCAAGTTGGGTGTGTCAGTGTTAATTACTGAAATTTCTTCATGTTGCGTGTTTCCCTTGACCAGTATATAATGTCTGTCCTCATCTTTCCTTATTTTTGTTGGTTTAAATCTAATCGTATCTGCATATAAGATTGCAACCCCTGCTTTTTTCTGATTTCCATTTGCCTGGATTATTGTTTTCCATTCCGTCATGCTGAGTCTTGTTTTATCCTTTGAGGTTAGGTGTGTTTCTTGGAGACCACAGGTATTAGGCTTGAACTTTTGTATACAGTCAACCAGCCTGTGTCTCTTTAGAGGAGAATTCAAACCATTCACATTTATTATGAGAATTGATAGGTATGATTAAGTTTTGGTCATCTTGTTTTTCAGAGGTCTAGAACTTATTTTTATCCCTTGTTCCATTGTGGAAGCTAGGCTTTGCTCTTTAACTTCGGGGTTTGTTTTCTTTGGGGATGAACCATCCTGTTGGTTATTCTCAAGAATGAGCCTGAGTACTTCCTGTAGAACTGGTCTAGTTATGGCAAATTTCCTCAATATTTGGATGTCAGCAAAATATTTGATTTTTCCATCACAAATGAAGCTTGTTTTGCAGGATACAGGATCCTGGGCTGAAAGTTGTTTTGTTTAAGAAGGTTAAAGACCAATGACCAACCTCTTTTGGCTTGAAAAGTTTCCACTGAAAGATCTGTGGTCATCCTGATACTGTTCCCTTTCTATGTGAGACTTTCTTACTCCTGACTGCTTGCAGGATTTTCTCCGTATTGACTTTGGCAGAGTTAATTACAGTGTGACTAGGAGATACTTTGTTTGGATTCTGTCTTGCTGGAGTTCTGAAACTATCTTTCTGCATCTCTCATGATGTTTGGAAAATTCTCCACCATGATGTCTTAAAGTAGGGCATCAGTGCCTTTAGACCCATCCCTATAATTTGGATGTTTGATCTTTTGGAATAATCCCATAATTCTCTTAATTCTGTTATGTTCTCTTTTTTCCTGCCTCTTTGATTGGGATAGTTCAAAAGTCTTGTCTTCAATTTCTGAAATTCTTCTCCATGTTCTACTCTGTTACCTAGGGTCTCTACTGTGTTTCAAAACTCTTCAAATCCCTCTTTCAATCCCTTAAGCTCTGCTATATCTTTCCTCATTATATCCATATCCTTAGTAACTTTGTCTTTAAATGCATTAATTTCTTGAGACAACTTTTGGACTATTGTTTTGATCTCTATTTCCATTCTCCTCCATTCTAATCATCTTATTTGCCATCCATATTCTAAATTCTACTTGTGACATTTCCCCCATTTCTCTATGGAGGGTATTTCCTGCTGTATCTCTCTTGTAATCTCTTGAGAGTGTAGATCTGTTCTGATTTTTCGTGTTTCCAGAGTTCTTTCACTGTCTCCTCCCCATGAGTATTTTCAGTTTATATATATTAGTGATACTTTTGTAGATGAAATGAAAAGATGTTCCAAAATAGTTATTAAGAGATCATCTAATTGGGGACCCTCAGGAGACAACATACAGACCTATTTGGCAACTGAAATTGGCAGGGTGAGACTGGATTTTGAGGCCCCAGGAACTGGAGCTAACTGCCCAAGCTGGAGCTTATGCTTGTGGCCCTTCCCCTACAGCCTCGTGAAGCTCCCTGTCAAGGCTGCAGTAAGAGTCTCTGTGGGCCGGCTTGGTGAGCTAGCCAACCTGGTTCTGTCCTAGTGCACACCTGTCCTCTACCCCTTTCAAACAAGTCACAGAATTTAGCTGGAACCTCTCTTGCCAAACATAGGAACAACTGTGGCCCCTCCCCTTACAAGCAATAGCTGGGAGAGGGGAATCTACCAACAGACCCCCTGGTTCCACCCCTCACTGCTCCAACAACCCCTGTGCAAAGAAGGTGAAAGCAGTGAAGCTGTAACCCCAGCCAGCAGAGGACGAGCATCTGCGGACAGTTTTGGCCAAGAGTTCCCATTAAACTCGCACTGGCAGTGTGAACAACCCCTGCTCAAACCAGTTAAGAGGCTCTCCAGGGGTTGCCAGGCACAGACAGCAGGCAAAGACTCTGCAGGGGGCTGAAGAAAGGACTCAGCTATCAGAAATAATAGCCAGAAGGTCTACACCTTCCTACACCAAAGTTAGAACTGCGGCGCTACTGTTTCCTCTTGGTAGTGCGTGCTCAGAACAGTGGCCCACTTGCACTGCTTAGCTCAGCAGGGGTGGCTTCTTTTGGCAGCCCCCATGCAGTCAGCTCAGCAACCTACCTGTACCACTGAGACCAGCAGCCCATGGCTCCTTTCAAGGGCCTGCCTCTGCCACTCTGATTAGCAGTCTGTGGCTGGGATCAGCAGCCCATACTATGCAGAAGCCTTTCGGGGAATTCACCAAACACTCTGGCCTCTATAAGGGAAAGTCATCAGGCAACAAGAGAGGGGGACAGGTGATTTGTGGACTCAGGACTGCAGAGAGAATATTTGCTCACTTCTGTACCAGGCAGGATGGGGACTGGACTCAGAGGGAGAAATTTCCAGCTGCAGGAGAACCCAGGCCCTTGAGGGTCCTTCACATGGGGTGAGCTGAGAGAGGTCCTTTGTTTCCAGCTTGTTCCCTGCAGCTGGCCACCTCTCAACTAGGGGAGAGGTCTTCCTTCCCTTTGGCCATGGACACCTTCAGACTAGTTGCTCCTCACCTGATCACTGTTACCTTTCTTCCTCTTTCTCGGAGTCACAGATCGTCTTAGTATGGTTTTTGTGCACCTTGATTTCTTCCCCTTATGCTCCGCTGCTCACTTTTGACTTCCCTGGGTTCACTTAGTCCAACTTCTGGGCAGAAGCTGCCTCCAGTTGGCCATCTTACTCCACCCTCCCCCTCAAGTAACTTCCCAGTTAGGTGCCCATCTAGCCTAGCCCCTGAAGATTACCTTGGCCTATTTATTAGCCATGGCCACAAAACCTTGTAAGAGAAGACACGCTGCTGAGATGTCAACCTTACTTGTTATTTCCGTCACATCCACTCTGTCTTTTTTTAAGTGCTACCACCAGCATCCTGCTATTCTAGAATTTTCTCAGGCAATAGTGGCACATGTCTATAATCCCAGCTACTTGGGAAGCTGAGACAGGGAGAGCCCATGAGTTTGAGTCCAGCCTGGGCAACATAATAAGACTCCATCTCTTCAAAAAAAGGTTGAGGGGGCTCGGCGCCTGTGGCTCAAGCGGCTAAGGCGCCAGCCACATACACCTAAGGTGGCGGGTTCGAATCCCCAGCCCGGGCCCACCAAACAACAATGATGGCTGCAACCAAAAAATGGCCAGGCATTGTGGCAGGCACCTGTAGTCCCAGCTACTTGGGAGGCTGATGCAGGAGACTCGCTTGAGCCCAGGAGTTGGAGGTTGCTGTGAGCTGTGATGTCATAGCACTCTGCCCAGGGGGATAGCTTGAGGCTCTGTCTCCAAAAAAAAAAAAAAAAGGTTGAGGGGGGCAAAATTCTGTCACCACCACTAGTATGAAAGAGTCCGGTTCCAAGGCAGAATGTTCTGTCGTTACCTCTGCCCTCAGGAGGACAGCAATCATTGAGCTTCTCACTGATGATGGTGCCCCCCTCACTAGCACATCCTTATTCCTTCTGTGAACTGAAATACCATCTTAAGCTCCCCCAGCCAATTCAATGAATCCCGTCTTGGCCAAGGGAACCCCAGAAATACATGTATCCTAAAGCTGAGTTATTAGCCATAGAAGGGTAGTCAGGCATGCCCCATCATGCCGCCCTCCCTTCTTGGAAGATCCTTTACAGCCCACTCACAGGCCGAAGGCTGTGCAAGACAAATCTTAAAACACATCTGTGGGTCATCAATTCACTTAGATTGCTTGAGTTGGAGGATATGTCTGGGGGCTTGTATCCGATTAACAGAATTCCTTACCTTTACTTAAAAAATTCCTAGCTTTTAGACAAAGCTTTACTTCTCCAACCAATTATAAATCAAAGAACCATAGGGCAGAAAGTGAGAAAAATGGAAAGAAATGTGATACAGCTGAGGTAAGGGGCTATGGGTTCATCTGTACATCTCTGGCAAAAGTCTTAGTGATTTGGATACTGCTGGAAGCTAGCTCCACTTGACCTCACTAACACCAGTAGCATCAATGGCTAGAATAAAACATTGGGGCAACGGGATGTAAGACACTATACAAGATAAGTCTGATATGCTGCCTCCTCATCTTATTCACTTTCCCCAAACCTTCCATTTCATTTATCCAACACTCTGATTCTCTTCTGGACACAATCTCAACAGGGAGCCTTTCTCCCTCTGTAAAGATTAACCCAACAACACCTCACTATCTAAAAGCACCATTTGTCCAGTTCCTCTGTAGTTTCCCTTGTGAATTATCAGATCACACTCTCTCCTTAGTTTGTTTCTCATATTATTTTGCTGTCCCCGGGTGTAAATTACAAGTTGGTGACAAAGCTTTCTTAGGTCAGGTCCCCTGGAACACGCTCTGAGACAGAGATTTGAGAGCAGGAAGTTTATAGGGGTGTGTCTTTTGGATTAGCGCCAATGCGGGAGGGATTGAGATAGGACAGGGCAGAGGGAGGAGCTGAACTGGGCTGCAGATGCAACAGAACCAGACTGTACCAAAGGGGACCTCTGGAGAGCCCATCTTATCGCAACTTGATGCAAATGGGGTTGGGCCTTTGTATCCTGCATCCATCAGTCATAGACTAGGGACTGGCCCCAGGGAGGGTATGTCCTTGGGTGAGGGACTGAGAACATTCCTGGAGAGTGACCTAGCTGAGAGCCTTCATCAGCCAACACTCCCAACAGCTGGGGAACTGGAATCTCAGTTCTGAAGGGAAGTCCTGGTCAGTGAATCACAGTGGTAACTACAGTCCACCCGTTCAGCTGCTTGGATTATTTTCTTTGTAAATGAGGTTTTGCAAACAATTCCTCCAAGATTGTGATTGGTTCTTTTTCTGGGAAAGTTAAGAGGGAGGTCGGCAGGAAAAACCACAGCTTCTGTCACTGCAGCAATGTATCCGGGCTCCAACTGATTATCTCGCTCTTCTACCCATTCTCGGTTCCCGCTCACCCTTGGCTCTCATTTCTGTTGGTCTCAGTGGCTTATCTGGGTTGGGATCACCTAGACACTTGATGGGTCTGAGTCCCTACTTGCCTCGTCCTTCTCAGGACGCTACTGTGGCACTTGTCCATTACCATCAAAATTGGGAAAGGCACCAGGCACGGTGGTTCATGCCTAGAATCCTAGCACTCTGGGAGAGAATCCCTTGAGCTCAGGAGTTCAAGACCAGCATGAGGGCTCGGCGCCTATGGCTCAAGCGGCTAAGGTGCCAGCCACATACACCTAAGGTGGCGGGTTCGGATCCCCAGCCCGGGCCCACCAAACAACAATGACGGCTGCAACCAAAAAATGGCCAGGCATTGTTTTGGGTGCCTGTGGTCCCAGCTACTTGGGAGGCTGATGCAGGAGACTCGCTTGAGCCCAGGAGTTGGAGGTTGCTGTGAGCGTGATGCCATGGCACTCTACCAGGGGGATAGCTTGAGGCTCCGTCTCAGAAAAAAAAAAAAAAAAAAAAAAGACCAGCATGAGCAAAAAGCATTATTGTGAGCTAGGCTGCCATCAGAGCACTTTGGTCTTGGTAACAGAGTGAGACTCTATCTCAAAAAAAAAAAAAAAAGAGGAAAGAAAGAAAGAAAAGGAAAGGAAATGGGAAAGGGAATGCCGGGAGATTTCCCTGGAGATGAGCTGGGCACCGAATGTATTTTTTCCAGGCACTATTGTGTATCAGTACTCCCCTTTCCTCCAAGTGATCAGAATCAATTCCTCCTGCTAAGTTGCCAAATAACAGATCCCCAGAATAGTGATTTCTCCTTCTGAGAGAGGATACCCGAGAAGGGTGAGGTCTAGGAGAACAGGTCTTCTCAAGGAGACCACAAGGATACACCTGCAGGTTCCTCTCCATGGTGACTCAGCTCTTGGGAATTTATAAACTTAACTTCCTGAAACTTGGAAATTTCCAAGTTCTGTGAAATCCCATAGTTCTGTAGGGGCTGGAATAGCATCTCCCGCTTGATTCAAACTGGCCAGTGAGAAGGGTACCTGTGGGGTGGAACTTTTTGACAGTCGATAAAAAGGGAAAGACCAAGACAGTTGGGGAGCAAGGCCATTTGGAATTCTTCTATGCCATAAGCTCCCGGCTGGTGAATAAAGCCTTTCCTCTTATAAATGTGGTGTTTGGGTGCTCTTTCTCTCCATTGGGCCTCATCCTCCTGCAATACTTCTTGTCTCTTATAAGAAGGCTAAAGAAACTGGGTAGCAGGCTCGGCGCCTGTGGCTCAAGTGGCTAAGGCGCCAGCCACATACACCTAAGGTGGCAGGTTCGAATCCAGCCCTGCCCGCCAAAACAACAATGACGGCTACAACCAAAAAATGGCCTGGCGCTGTGACAGGCGCCTGTAGTCCCAGCTACTTGGGAGGCTGAGGCAGGAGACTTACTTGAGCCCAGGAGTTGGAGTTTGCTGTGAGCTGTGATGCCACAGCACTCTACCCAGGGGGACAGCTTGAGGCTCTGTCTCAAAAAAAGAAAAAGAAAAAGAAACTGGGCAGCAACTATGATGCTTAATGGACTCTCACTGCATCCCCTAGTGCAAGTGTTTCCCTTTAGGGTCTAAGACCTCTAAACCCAGAGAGTAGACAGGTGCGAGGACAGAAAGCACAAATTCCCAACAATGATAATCAATGTCAGCAGTGATAATCAGGACCACTTCTGCTTCCACCTTTTCCCTAGACCCACGTACTCTTCCTGCTCGGGACAGAACATCACATAGTGGCTGCTGATCTAAGGTGTGTCATACAGCCTGGAAGACGGTGCCCTTATCTTGCCAGGTTATCATCTCCGAGCCTGAATCACATTTGCAAAGTCTCTTTTGCCACATATATTCGCAATTTCTGGGGATTAGGACATGGACATTGTTGGCAGTTCACCGGAGTATTGATGGTGACAGCCACAGTGAAAGAAGGAAACCTTCCGCTTCCCTTTGGAAGAAAGTAGTGACCGGAGGAGGCACGAGGAGGGCTCTTTAGGGGCTGGCAGGGTTCTGAGATTTTAGGGGGGACCTGATTACACAGGTATGTTCACTTTTTGGAACAACATTGAGTGTTGATGATTCATGTACATTTCTGTATGTATTTTATACTTCAATAGTAAGTTAAAAAAAAAAAAAAAAGAGCAAGACACTTTTTCCCATTTTTCAAGGAGTCGACTTTGCTACCCAGTCAAGTGCAGCTCACGGACTTGCAGCCTTGGCTTCTAGGTACATTCCAGAAACAAAGAATCTTAGGTCCCACCTCAACCCTACTGAAGTATAATTTTTTTTTTTTTTTGAGACAGAGCCTCAAGCTGTCCCCCTGGGTAGAATGCTGTGGCATCATGGCTCACAGCAACCTCCAACTCCTGGGCTCAAGCGATTCTCTCGCCTCCACCTCCCAAGTAGCTGGGACCACAGGCACCCGCTACAACACCTGGCTATTTTTTGGTTGCAGCCATCATTGTTGTTTGGTGGGCCAGGGCTGGATTCAAACCTGCCAACTCAGGTGTATGTGGCTGGCGTTAGCTGCTTAAGCCACAGGCACCGAGCCTAGAAAATGAATTTTAATAAGACTTCCAGGTGACATGAATGCACAGTGATGTTTGAGAAGTACCACTCTGAACCATAAATTTGTAAACAGAGAAGTACAATATGAAAGTGTCTTGAATGGAACAGGGGAGAGAAGCCCAGGGCACCCTGGAGGCCAGAAGAAGCGCTTCTCACCAGGCCAGCTCAGCTTCCCTCAAGTTCACGTCCAAGGTTGGTGGTCCTGGGAGTATCTAATTGCCAGAAATATTGATGGAGAACTCTGGGTTTGCTATCTCCCTTACTCGTGGTTTATCATTTTAGTCAAGAGCAGTCGTTGGTTAGAATCAATACAAAAGAAGCCCGAATTCCAGGCCAGAAAGTGCTGCTGTGATTCTGCAGTTGTTTAAAAAGATAAATGGTCTCCACAGCGAGGGACAAAGAAAAGTAGGGCAAGCGCGAGGAGAACCTGATCGAGGAGTGCTTCACAAATAATTAGTGGCTAATTTTAGCTGATCAGCTTACCTATTTTTTCATTATTCAGTAAAACCGAGTGCTAAAATTGTAAAACTTGATCCTATAGAAGAGCCCTCAAAATAATACTTGAGGTCTGATGATGCTATGTGATATAAGAGACACTGAAGCCAGGGTCTCAGGAGCGTCTTAAATGTGAAGAGTTACGATTTTCCCTTCTGTTTGTCACCCCTATCATCACTATTATCATATTTTGCTTTTTTAAAAAACAAGGTCATAAAAAGACAAACTCCAAGGGCTCCTAATTCTAAACACCACAGAGAGATGATTTCTTGTCTTTGTACGGCACACTTTCATTTATCCTTGGGCCACAATACATTGTTTTAATTGTAATATTATTATACATCGCTAACTCATTCTGTTTCTGACATGACGATACTTTCTTCTGCCTTTATGGCTGTTCAGTCTCAAGCCGTTGAGTCTACGTGTCTAATTCCTAAAGCTTTTCACGTGCATTTGTCTCTGCTGAAATTAAAAGCAAATTCCGTCAGTAATGGATAACATTTTCCGGTCTTTCAAAGTCACGTTGAACGCTATTCCTAACATTCAAATTCACAGCATTCCCTGCCCTCTACATGGGCTCTCTCCAAATTTAGTGAGCACTTCCAATATTATCCTCTAAGTTACTGATGAAGAATAACCTTTAAGGATGTCCTTGGGTTGATAAAGAACCACTGATCATCACTGTTTAGGAATTGTCAGCAGGCTAATGGTATCAGCAGTATCTCAGCTGTTCCCTTAGAATATTGTGTGACACAGAGTGAACTGCCGTATTTACACATTCACATGGGCTAGTTGACTCTGCCCTACCTTACACCACCCACCAGCACATATCCTGCCCCTTTAGCACAAAAGGAAATAACATTGGTCTGGCATAATCCTTTTTTTTTTTTTAACCAAGCCATGCCTTGGCATTAAAAATGTAAGGAAATAAGACCCTTTTTCTCTGCGTCATAGCTGAGGCATTCTGCAGCAAAGCCAGCGTGGTTTCTGAGCAGCTTCAATAAGTAGAACAGAGAACAGGCTAGCTCACCTGATGCCCAGAAACACACACACACAGCATTAGATATTTATTAGTAAAAGTGGCAAGAATGATTTCAGATCTGAGGTCATCAGAGTCTTAGTACAGTGGATAGGGGGACAGACAGCCTGCTTGGATAAAATCTGACCTCCTTCCACAATCTCACTCAGCAGGCTGCTGGCTCAGAACAGCCTCCAGCAGCAGCCAATGGCAGCTCTCCGGTTTTTGTTTTTTTTTTTTTTTATCTAAAACAGATATGCAGATAATCAGCAAGAAGACAACTACATACCCTGTAACAAAAAAATATGTTGCTCTGTGTTAAATTATACCTTAACCACGTTCAGGCAGGCCCCCCAGAAACTTGATAATTCTCCTACTCTGCTTTAACTTGTCCTGATAATTTACTTTTTGGATCACATCCCTTTCATTTTCTGAGACTCCCTAGGGAATTATTTCACTCACTAGAACCACCTCCCTTTTCAAGAAGTAAGCCTCATTTTTTCCTTCTCTTGTTTTGACTTGACCCTGACATACACATTATTTGTTCAGGGCCAAATATCTGCTCTTTGCCTATTGGGCTCCTTTTTGGTATCAGAATCATTGCTTTGATTGTAAGCAGCTAGACATTGGGGACCCTGTGCATGTGTGTGTGTAGATTCTTTTCTTAACACAAGTATTCCTCCTCTTATAGTGTAAGAGAAAAGACTGCCAAATCTCAGCATTCAGAAATAAAGAAAGCAAGCAGGGGAATTAAATCTCTAATAGTTGCCTGAAGACTCCCAATTTCATGATTTAGAAACTCCCTTTTCACTAAATTCAGTGGATTGAAATTCCTGGGTAAGTGTGGCAGGTGACAGGAGGCACCTGCTCTCCTCCAGGCTGGAAGAGCTGCAGAGAGAGCAGCAGGAGCCCCGAACAGCCTGGTCCCGGCTGCGACAGCCTGACTTCTTGCTTCGGAACTCCCCACTGGCACCAGTGCACTAATGTAAATAGTCTCCAGACTATTTCCCAATGGCACCGGTGCAAATGCTTCTAGACTAGCTCCAGACATCTCAACTTTTGATCCCTTACTTCTTTTTCAATGATCTGACAAATGCCTGGGAACCAAGGTCCCTCCCTAATTTAGAAGGCTCCCCACCAACCATACCTGCCTGCCTCTTCCTCCTGCCCTCACATTGCTTCCCCAGGCCTTAACTCCACTGGTTCAAAGCCCCAATATATTTTCTGCTCTCCCTGATACCTCTCTATACCCTTACCCAGTCTTTTTTATTTTTTTTTGAAACAGAGTCTCACTCTGTCACCCTCAATAGAGTGCCCTGGCGTCACAGCTCATAGCAACCTCTAACTCCTGGGTGCAAGTGGTCTTCTTGCCTTAGCTTTCTGAGTAGCTGGGACTATAGACACCTGCCACAACACCCAGCTAATTTTTGTATTTTTAGTAGAGATGGAGTCTTGGTCTTGCTCAGGCTGACCTCAAACTGCTGAGCTCAAGAAATCTGCCCATCTCAGCCTCCCAGAGTGCTAGGATTACAGGTGTGAGCCACAGCACCCAGCTGATAGCTAGCCTTTCTTTCTTTTTCTTCTTCTTCTTTTTTTTTTTTTTTAGAAACAGAGTCTTTGTCGCCCTTGGTAGAGGGCCGTGATGTCACAGCTCACAGCAACCTCCAGCTCTTGGGCTTAGCCAATTCTCTTGCCTCAGCCTCCTGAGTAGCTGGGACTACAGGTGCCCGCCACAATGCCTGGCTATTTTTGTTGTTGCAGTTTGGCCAGGGCCAGGTTTGAACCCGCCACCCTCGGTATATGGGACTGGCACCCTACTCACTCTGCCACAGGCGCTGCCCTACCTAACCTATCTTCTCCAGAATTAATCTACCCAAAACAGGATTTGTGAACCAGAATCTCACTTCATAACCAACTTTGCTGGTATATGTTTGTTTTTTACATTAAGTACCAAGTACAACACAGGATCTAAATCAGTTCTGATAATTAGTTGCCCCCAAAGAGGGGAATTTGGGGCACCACAGCAGAACCACTAAATTCTGCTGTGCCTGGTAATGTATTTGTCCTTGTACTAATTCATTAATTCACATTCATTCATACATATATCCATGTATTTAGGACTTATTTTAAAAGCCTTTGTTAAACATTTACCACGTGCCAAGCAAGGAAGAAATAAACAAAACAATATTGCTATTCTTCAAGGAGCTCATAATCCAGTGGTACCATCAGATAAATAAAAATAATTATGGTTATAAAACAATGAAGACAAAGCAATGATGGTGGAATGCAAAGGGTATTTTGCCAGTTCAGAGAAGAGGTATCTTACCCAGTTTGTCAGGGTTAGAGAAAACTTATGGACAAGGCTGCAGTAAGACCCAACTTATTACTTGGTATACGGCAAATCTAGAATTAGCAAATGAAACGAAATTACATCTCAGAAAACCAAGTTATAGGCCCATAAAGACTCAGCCAACATATGGAAAAGATTTGTACTGTGTCCTTGACCAAATGCATCCAATCTTCATCAGGCAGCTTCTTGCCTTGAGCACATTAGATGGTGCAAAAGTGTTGGTTTATGGCACTTGTGACGTCCCTAGGAGATGTTTTGAGCATTCCAGGGCCTGTTTCTCTGGCCTGGCTCATTAACTGTTTTCATAACAGATCTTCAGAAGAACCAAGCTGGCAACTCAGCTGTTGCTAAGAGATGACCTCAAAAGTCAGAAAAGGTAAACGCAAACTCGGGGAAGGTTTGCATTTGATTCTGCTAACAGAACTGCAGCCAGAAGTTTTCACATCTAAAAAAGCCTTAAAGAAAAACCTCAGCCACCCATATCTGTATGTATACAAGCCACAACGCTGATCTACTTAAGCTTGCTGCTTCCTACAAATAGAAAGAGAAGGAAGAAACAGCTTTCAGTCAAAATGAGATCAACTCATCTGACCCACAAAAAAAAAAAAAAAAAAAAAAAAATCCAATTAATTTACAATAAGACAATTAAGGCAATTCCCATGGAATAAACTGGCTTGGGCTTTTACCTAATCCTAAGTTAAACTTGGAGACCAAGTTGATTTAGACACAATTAGACATTTACATGCTTATCGGGGGCTTGGGTCTCTTACATTCATAAGAAGGGTCCCTATTATTTTCCTAACAAAAAGTTCTGCTCTCCTTTTTCTAATTTTTGTTATCGCCAAACACCCACAAGGTAGGAATGTGTCTTATTTTTTGTATCCCCAGTGTATAACTCTTAGAAAACAGAAGAAATTTAATAAATGTGTATTGAATTAATTTTAAATCCCAAGTTTGGAGACGGAGTGAAGGACGGGGGAAGAAATAATCCAATCTCTGTTTGCACAGGGTGGTGAATCATGTACCCCTGGCCTGGCTCCAACCATCTTAACCCAGAACATAAGAACAAGTCCTAATCCCTATTCAGAATGTCAATATTTAAAATTGTCTTTGTTTGCTGGTAGGGTCTCTGTTTGTTTGTGTTTCTCTCAATGCTGTGTAGACTGTTTCTCTGCCCTTCAACATGTTTGTCCACACTGATGGAAGCTTAGACGGAGTGGAAATGACACCCATTTTAATGGCTTCATGGCACTCAAGTGGGTACTTAAAGACGCTATTTTGAATGGAGCCTTTGGGAGACCCTAATGAGTGACACCATTCTAAATGAACAGAATACCGAAAGAACAGCCTCTCTCTTTGGAAGAAGAATACTGAATTACATCACTGTTTTTTCAAAGCACAACGCCATCAGTTAGAGAACATTCCTCATTACTTCGGAAGTCTCTTGCTCCACGCTCCAGTGCCCGTGTCCCCAAAGGGGGAATGTCTCAGGTTAGTAGAGGAAGGGGAGGTAGAGATGGAGGAGACACTGCTTTGTCGCTTCTTCCTGGGCCCAGGACATTGTCATGCATTTTCAGCATATAAATGGCCACCCTCATACATGCTTTCCTGCTCCATATCAAACAAACCTCCCAGGAGTGACACTCAAGCTGGGGCATCTGGCGAATCTTCAGTTCAGTCAGGCTTCTGCCCTGCTGTAAACCAGCATCTCTGAAAGATAGAATCACAGAGCTTACAGGGACTTCAGGGAACACCTGTTAAACAAACAATTTTCCATGGTCCTCCCCCAGAGATGCTGATCCAGTGGGTCTGGGATAGGGCCTGAAATATATATGCCACAAAACCTCCCTAGTTGACCACTTGCCTACATTGACCACCTCCTTAACTTGACCTAATTTTTGTAGACTAGACATGCACCACATGTACTCAATGGAAGTTGCTTTTGTTGACCCCTCCCGTATGTCCACCAGTTTGTTATGGTCCCTTGGTTGGTCAACAAACAGAGGTTCTACTGTATTCAAAAGAATCTCAGGAGATGCTTGTTATCAGGGAAGTTCCAGAATCTCTGATGCTTATTAGGCTGATTATAGGTGATGGAATTGAGGCTATGGAATTGAGGACTTGGCCAAGGTCAAGCCTAGGCTAGACCACTAGGAGCCATTTGTTTTTTAACTTCATCCCCCTCCATACATGCTACAGTAATACCTTAATTCATTAATCTCTTGGAAATGAAGTGGGTTTCCTTTTTGTGAACAAATTGGGCATATTGATCTTCAGGAAGTACACGGAGCAGGGTTGGCATGTGTCATCCCGTGTAGTCTATTCCCCCGTGAGTGGCTAAATAAGACAAAAATATCTTATTTTCCTACTGCTTCCAGAATGTGCTCAATTAAAAAGGTAATAAAAGCCAGTGCCCCACGTGGGGAGTGACAGAAAGAAAAAGAGTAGAAATCGTAATAAAGAAACATGCTCTCTCCTTGCTCAGCTCCACCTTGCACAGTTGGCAGAACTACCTTCCTTTTGAGAAGCTGGTGGTCTCTTTCACCTGGCTCTCCTTTGCCTCTAAGGGATAGTTGGGGTTTCTTAACAGGCAAACAAGTTCTTCCGCCTATGTAAACCTATCATTCTGCCTAATCTCTCACCACTCCCCCAAGCACCTCTCCCTGTTAGCAAGTGAATTTTCTATTCTGGGAACACCGCAGGCTTTCATGTGGTTTTGTGCCTTCCCATGAACTGTCCCCTGAGCCTGGAATCTCCCCTGCCCTCGTTCCTCTTTCCTTATCTAGCAAACTTCTACTTGTCCATCCATTTTCAGTTTAAACATCACCTCCTCTGAAAACTTACCTGTAATACTGTGGGCATGGTAACTTGTTCCGCCTTACTGGTTCTTGCTGTGCTGTGTTTGGATTTTAATTTATCTGTTTATGTGTTTGGATTCTTCACTTAACTGTGTGTGAAGGTGCGGAAAGGGCAATATTATGTTTTCTCTATCTTGACATTTACGGCATGTAGCACAAAGACGTCCGATCAGCAAATGCAGGAGACACCTAATACTGCAACAAACATTTCTATTTATAAATCTCTTAAAAACAGTTTTGTGAGATTTATAATTCACGTACCACACAATCCACCCATTGAAAGTATACAATTCAGTGTTTTTTAGTAAGTTCACAGGGTTATACAACCATCATGGCAATCTAATTTTAGAAGGTTTTTGTCCTCCCACGAAAGGAAACCTGGCCCGTACCCTGATCACCCCCTGCCCAGCCCGAGGTGACTGCAAATCTACTTTCTCTCTCGATTACGTATCATGCGCATTTCATATGACTGGAATCAGGCAGTATAAAGCCTTTTGTACCTGGCTTCTTTCATTTGGCATAGTGATTTCAAGACTCATCCATGCCATAGCTTGTGTCAATATCATTATTTATGGCCAGAAAACAGTCCACAATGGATAGGCCACATTTGGTTTATTCATGCATCAGTTGAGGACCATTTGAGTGGTTTCTACTTTTCGGCTATGACGAATAATGTTTCTTTACAAGTTTTGTGGCAACAGTGTTTTCATTTCTTTTGTGTAGAATTGTTAGATATGGAATTGCTGGGTCACGTGGTAACTCTAAGTGTAAACTTTTCTGGAACTGCAACACTGTTTTCCAAAGCATCTGCACCATTTTACATTCCTATTAAAAATATCCAAGTATTTTGATTTCTGCACATCCTCCCTGATGCTCATTACTGTCCATCTTTTTTTTTTTTGAGATAGTCTCACTATGTCACCCTGGGTAGAGTGCTGTGGCATCACAGCTCACAGCAACTTCAAACTCTTGGGCTTAGCGATTCTCCTGCCTCAGCCCCCCAAGTAGCTGAGACTACAGGCACTTGCCACAAAGCCCGGGTATTTTTCTGTTGCAGTTGTCATTGTTACTTAGGTGGCCTGGGCTGGGTTTGAACCTGCCAGTCTTGGTGCTACAGGCGCCCAGCCTACTGTCCATCTCTCTAATTTAGCCATTCTGGTAGCTTGTATCTCCCTTTGATTGGCGTCTCCCCTATAGCTAATGATACAGAATATTTTTTCATGTGTTCATTGGCCATTTGTGTATCTTTTTTTGAGAAATGTCTGTTTGAATCATTTGTCCATTTTCAAATTTGGTTTTTGACCTTTTTATTGTTGAGTTGTAGGAGTTCCCTTATGTATTATGGACATAAGTTTCTTATGAAATACACAACTTGTAAAAAATTTCTCCCATTCTGCAGCTTATCTTTTCACTCTCTTGATGCTATCCTTTGAAATGCAAAAAAGTTTAATTTAAATGAAGTCCAATTCACCTTTTTTTTTTTTTTTTTTTTTTTGAGACAGTCTCACTCTGTTGCCTGGGCTTGCTCACGGCAACCTCAAATTCTTGGGCTCAAGCGATCTTCTTACCTCAGCCTCCCGAGTAGCTGGGACTATAGGTGCCCACCACAACATTTGGCTAGTTTTTCTAATTTTAGTAGAGATAGAGTCTTGCTGGCTCTTGCTCAGGCTGGTCTCAAATTTCTGAGCTCAGGTGATACACCCACATCAGCCTCTCAGGGTGCTAGGATTATAGGCATGAGCCACCTAGCCTGGCCAATTTACTTATTTTTTCCTTCAGACATTTGTGCTTTGGTATCATATCTAAGAAACCACTGCCTCACCCAGGGTCATTAAGATTTACCACTAGGTTTTCTTCTGAGAGTTGTACACTGTGAGCCCTTACATTTAGGTCCATGATTGATTTAGAATTAATTTGGGGGAATGGCTTGAGGTAGGTGTCCAACGTCAATCCTTTGTCTGTGAATATCCAATTACTATTTGTTGAAAAAACTATTCTTTCCTCATTGAATTGTCTTCACCCCTTCATAAAAATCAATTGACCAGGGCGGCACCTGTAGCTCAAAGGAGTAAGGCACCAACCCCTTATACTGTAAGTGGTGGGTTCAAACCCAGCCCCAGCTAAAAACTGCACAAAAAAAATTAATTGACCATAAATATGAGGATGTGTGGACTCTCAATTTATCCCCCTAAACCTATTTGTTTTTTCTTCTACTACTACTAATTAAGTGCTTTTTCTCTTTAATTGTTATTTGAAAGACTTTCTCCATGCCAATAATTAAGTTGGCAGCAACGGATCACCAAGGGCCCCTACAATTACAGGAAGCTCAAGGTTGGGAGAGAAACCTTGACCTTGAGGGTACAAGGCAGTGGGCTTCCACTACTCTAGGCCTATTCTTGGGTGCTGTTGAGATGAGGGAACCATGAGCCACCTGTCCTTTGGAGCTGACTATGCTTCTGCTCAGCAGGCTTCCTCTCTCTAGGGAGTCCCACTGAAATCTTCCTTTCTCCTGCTGCTTCAAAACAAACCAAATCTTACTCTCTCCTTCATGCCAAGAATTCATATTTTGAGTTTCCCAGTATATTAGGTGTGGTTTTCAGTAGGGTGTAATTCATGTTCTCAACATACATTGATTGAGCATCAGCTCCATGCCACATTTTGTTTGTGGCTCAGGGAAAACAGAAGTAAACAAAACATTTAGAAAATGCCTTGGGCCAGACAAGGTGGCTCATGCCTGTAATCCCAGCACTCTGGGAGGCCGAGGCCGGCAGATGCAGATCGCATGAGCCAGGAGTTTGAGACCAACCTGAGCTAGAGCAAGACCCCATCTCTAAAAACAGCCAAGCATTGTGGCAGGCACCTGTAAACCCAGCTCCTGAGGAGGCTGAGGCCAGAGAATCGCTTAAGCCCAAGAGTTTGAGGTTGCTGTGAGCTGTGACACCATGGCACTCTATCCAGGGCAACAGCTTGAGACTCTGTCTCAAAAACAAAAAAACAAACCAAAGTGAAGAGGGGTCTTATTTTAGAAAGGCTTGTCAAAGAGAGCCTTGCCAAGGGAGTGGTACTGAGGGTTCAGGAGTGAGCCATGTGAAGATCTAATAATAATTGGAGAGTAATCCAGCAGCAGGAATAAGTACAAGGGCTCCAAGGAGGTATATGGAGCAGCAGGAAAACGCAGTTGGCTGCGGCGGAGTGAAAGGGAGAAAGGGGCAGGAGGGTGAGGTCAAAGAAAAAGCCGCCGGCAAGATCAGCAGCACTTTGTAGACCTGAATTAGGAGTTCAGATTTTATTCTAAACGTGAGGGAAAGCCCTTAGAGAGTTTTAAGCAAGGGAGTGATGTGATCTCATTTGCACTTTAAAAAGAGTCCTCTGCTAGAAGAAAACCGATGAAAAGCTGTGTGACCTTGACTCAGGCAAAAATTTCTTAGCTACTATGTGCAGAATCTTGATGCGTGAAAGAAAAAATTAAAAAATTGGGTTTTATGAAAATTAAGAAGCTCTGCTCCCTGAGAAACACTGTATAGAGGATTAAAAGACAAAGCACCGTCCGTCAGGCATGTAAGGAACTTGGAAGTCATCATTCCGTCCGAACAAGTAAACAGCTGAACAAACTGAAAAAAATGAATAAAACCAATGAGCAGGAACCGGTATAGGGAAGAATAACTTGCACTGTAATTGGAAAGCTTGAGTTGGAGGTTCAGTGTGGACAAGTCTGAGTCAAAAACCCCAGGGGACAAAGCCATGGGGGGGGGGGGGTCAGTGCTTTTGTGAGTTTTACCTCCAGGAGCTTGACGAGGTTCTCGCAGTGAATACTGAACAAAAATTCCCTAACTCTTCTGGCAGGGTGAAGGTAGAAAAACTCCAAAGTATTCTTCCACTGCTCTCACACCACACAAAAACTACCAACACAGAGGGCTTCGGTGACCAAATGTGTGGTTCCTACGGACGAGAAAGCAATCAGCCCTGCAGCAGATGCCACCTGGGTGTCCTCCAATCCCACCCTGACACTATCTACCTGGGTGTACCATCCTCTGAGCCCTTCAGGTGTTCAGCTTTCTGGAAGCTCTCCAAACCCTATCCTTGAAGGTTTTATTGAAATTTCAGGGCTGAGTGCAGTGGCTCATGCTTGTGATCCTAGCACTCTGGGAGGCTGAGGCAGGTGGATTGCCTAAGCTCAGAAGTTCAAGACCAGCCTAAGCAAGAGTGAGACACTCCCCACCCCCCACCCTCCATCTCTGTTAAAAACAGAAAAAACTAGCTGGGTGTGGTAGTGCATGCCTGTAGTCCTAGCTACTCAGGAGGTTGAGAGAAGAGGATCGCTTGAGTCCAAGAGTTTGAAGTTGCTGTGAGCTAGGATGCCACAGCACTCTACTCAGGGCAACAGAGTGAGACTCTTTCTCAAAAGAAAAGAAGGAAGGGAGAGAGGGAGGAAAGAAAGAAAAGAAGGAAGGATGAAAGGGAAGGAGGGAAGGAGGGAGGAATGAATTTCATTACAGTCAAACTTGATTAATCCACTGGGCATTGGTGATCCACTTAAATTTCTGCCCCTCTCCCCTCCCCAGAAGCTGAGAGATGGATTGAGAGTCCTAACCCTCTAATCATGCCTTGATCTATCCGATGAAAGCCCACATCCTGAAGCTACCCAGGGGGTGCTAGCCATCAGCTAGCATACAAAAAGACATCATTTTGGAGATTCTAAGCATTTTAAGAGTTGTATGCCAGGAAACAGTGTCAAAGACCAAATATATATTTCATAATATCACAGTGGAGTAGGGAAAAAGGAAATATTTCGAAATACACTAAAGCATTCCGTTTCAACCTGGATGAAACTGGAGACCATACTCCTAAGTGAAGTATCACAAGAACGGAAAAACAAATAGCACGTGTGCTCACTTTTAAATTGGAACTCAGTGATCAACGCGCATGTGTACAGTGAAATCAAGCAGGTGAAGGGGGAGGGGATGGGTAAACTCACACATCACAGGCACAATGTACACTACCTGGGGTATGGGCACAATTATAACCTCGTCTCAAATTGTACAAAAATAATGCATGTCACCAAAACATTTATACCCCCTAGAACATTCTGAAATTTTAAGAAAAAAATTTTTTTGAGTATTCTATTTTTTTAAGTATCCTATGTCTCTTGCTTTCAGAAGAAACTATTTAACCACAGCCTGATGTGCTGGAGTTTTATGAGAGCCTAATTGACCTGGGAGAAGAGAAATACTCAATTCCCACCACTCTGTCCAATCTAAGATGGGAGGAAAAAATTAACAAGCACATTAAAAAATTAACTGACATTCGTAGTCCAGAGGCACAGGCTTATCAAAAGATTGAGGTCTAATCATACGGCCAGAGATAAGTACCCCTACTATGGAAGGGGGAACTCCCTTCCCTTCATGCTTTACTCCTACATCACTAAAGTCTATTTACCATTGTATTTTTACACCATACCTCATGTCTGCCCATCAAGAAAAATTACCAGGCATGTAAAAGCAAGTAACGCAGTTTGAAGAGACAGAACAAGCATCAGAACCAAACTCGGATATAGCAAGGATGTTGGAATTACCAGACAGGGAATTTAAAACAACAAAGGACTCCAAGGATAAAGTAGAGAGCATGCAAGGACTGGTAGGAAATGTAAGCAGAGACAAGAAAAATCTCAGAAAGAATCAGGAAAAAATGCTAGAGATAAAAAACAAAACACTGTAACAGCAATGAAGAATGCCTCTGATGGCTTATCAGAAGGCTGGTCACAACTGAAGGATCTCTGGGCTTGAGGATATCTCAGTAAAAACTTCCAGAACTAAAAAGCAAAGACAAGGCTTGACGCCCGTAGCTCAATGTAGGGCACCAGCCACATCTACCAAGGCTGGCGGGTTGGAGCCCAATCTAGGCCTGCTAAACAACAATGAAAACTGCAACCAAAAAAAAAAAAGCTGGGCCTTGTAGCAGGTGCCTGTAGTTCCAGCTACTCAGGGACTGAGGCAAGAGAATCACTTAAGCCCAAGAGTTGGAGGTTGCTGTGAGCTGTGACACCACAGCACTCTACTGAGGGTGACATAGTGAGACTCTGTCTGATAAAAAAAAAAAAGAGCAAAGAGTAAAAAGTAAAAAGAAAAGGAAAGGATGGCGGAACCTACCAAAAGTTTAATATATGGGTGGTGCCTGTGGCTCAAAGGAGTAAGGCGCCAGCCCCATATACTGGAGGTGGCAGGTTCAAACCCAGCCCTGGCCAAAAACTGCAAAAACAAACAAACAAAAAACAAAACAACAACAAAAAGTTTAACATATGCATAACAGGAATATGAAAAGGAAAAGAAAAAGAAAGGAACAGAAGAAATATTTGAAGCAATAATGACTGATGATTTCCCCCCCACAGAAACCACAGATCCAGAAAGCGCAGAGAACACCAAGCAGGAAAAATGCCAAAAAAAAGCAACACCCAAGTGTATGATATTGAAACTTCAGAAAATCAAAGATAAGGAAAAAATTATGAGCGATCCCTTAAGAAAAAAACACTTGACCTCTATAGGAGCAAAGGTAAGAATTCCCTCTGACTTCTTCTCAGAAACAAGAGAGTAAAGTGAAATATTCAGACTGTTGAAAGAAAAAAAAAAAAGCAACCCATAATTCTATCCTTGTGAAATTAGCCTTCAAAAGTGAAAAAAAAGTAAAGACTTCTTATATAAACAAATATTGGTGGCTCGGCACCTGTGGCTCAAGTGGCGAAGGCACCAGCCACATACACCTAAGGTGGTGGGTTCGAATCCAGCCCAGGCCCACCAAAACAACAATGACGGCTGCAACCAAAAAATAGCTGGGCATTGTGGCGGGCACCTGTGGTCCCAGCTACTTGAGAGGTGGAGGCAGGAGACTCGCTTGTGCCCAGGAGTTGGAGGTTGCTGTGAGCTGTGATGCCACGGCACTCTGCCCAGGGGGATAGCTTGAGGCTTTGTCTCAAAAAAAAAAAAAAATATTGGAGGAAGTTGTTGCCAGTGAACCTGGCTTGTAAGAAATGTTAGAAGTTCTTCAGAGAGAAGGAAATAATATAGATCAGAAACACAGATCTGAAAGAAAAGAAAGAAAGAAAGAGCATTGGAGAAGGAATATGTGACGGTAAAATAAAAACTTTTCTTTTTCATCTAACAGACATGTTTGTTCACAGTAATAATAGCAATAATGTATTCAGCTGTGTATGCGCACGTGTATGTGTGTGTGTTGATGCTTACATATAAGTAGGTAAATGACAACAATGATACAAGGGGTGGGAAGAAGGAATTAGGATAATTTTGTTATTATAAGATGCACTACCCATGAAGCAGTATAGTTTTATTTGAAAGAGGACTTAGATTGCTGGTAAAGGAATCTTGCAAACCTTAAGGCAACCACCAATAAAAGTAAAACAGAAATGTAACTGATACACGAAGAAAGGAAGGGCAATGGAATAATTTTTATAAAATACTTGATTAAAATCACAAAAGGAATAAAAAGAGTTCTGCTATATGGATACGTACATGTGGTGCATGTCTGGTCCATGAAAGTTAGATCAACTCAATTAACCTGGCCCTGGCCAGCTAAAACAACAATGACAACAGCAACAACAAAAATATCTGGGCATTGTGGCAGGTGCCTGTAATCCCAGCTACTGGGGAGGCTGAGGCAAGAGAATCACTTTAGACCAAGAGTTTCAGGTTGCTGTGAGCTGTGACACCGCAGTACTCTACTGAGGGCAACAAAGTGAGACTCTTAAAAAAAAATAAAATAAAATAACCAAAAGAGTGGAATTGGAAGCTTCCTAAAACAAAACAAAAAAAACACCTCATCCATGCCTGAGGTGATGGATACCCCCAATTACCCTGATTTGATTAATTCACATTATATGCTTGTATCAAAACATCTCATGTACCCTACAAAGAGCAATTGTTATGCACCATAATAATTAAAAATTTAAAATATTTTTTAAAAAATAATAAAAATGGGCCAAAGATCTTAATAGATACCTCACCAAAGAAGATATATACTTGGGGCTCGACGCCTGTGGCTCAAGTGGCTAAGGCACCAGCCATGTACACCCAAGGTGGTGGGTTCGAATCCAGCCCAGGCCCGCCAAACAACAATGACGACTGCAACCAAAAAATAGCTGGGCGTTGTGGCGGGCGCCTGTGGTCCCAGCTACTTGGGAGGCAGAGGCAGAAGACTCGCTTGAGCCCAGGAGTTGGAGGTTGCTGTGAGCTGAGATGACATGGCACTCTACCCAGGGGGACAGCTTGAGGCTCCTGTCTAAAAAAAAAAAAAAGATGTATACTTGGCAGATAAGCACATGAAAAGATGCTGAAAATCATATGTCATCAGGGAAACGCGAATTAAAATAACAGTGAGATACCATGACCCGCCTATTAGAATGGCCAAAATTCATTGCTGATGAGAATGCAAAATGGTTCAGCCACTTGGGAAGACAATTTGATGATTTCTTACAGAACTAAACATACTCTCCAAAAAACAGAAATGAAAAAAGAAAACAACTGAATGTACACTTCAAATATGATACAGAAATTGTACTCCTTGTGAGTCAAAAACTTATGTCTGCACAAAAATCTGTGCCCGGATGTTGATGCCAGCTTTATTCACAGCTGCTGATACAGCCCAGCAACATACCCCGGATTATTATTTTTTCAAATTCTCTAAAGTCAACAGTTAGGAAAATAACCCAATTAGACAATAACAAAAGACTTGCACACTTTGCTAAAGAAGACAAATGGATAGAAGATGAGCATGTGAAAAAATGTTTAACCTCATTAATCATTAAAGACAGACAAATCAAAGGCACATTGTTATTACACCTCTAGTAGAACAGCTAAAATTAAAAAAACAAAAACAGTGACAATACGAATGCTGGCGTGATTGTGTGGAAACTGGATCTCTCATACATTGTTGTTGGGAATGTAAAAATGTACAACTACTCTGGAAAACAGCTTGGCAGGTTTTTTAAATAAAGTTAAACATATACTATATAACATAAAGTATAACTTTTTTTTTTTTTTTTTTTTTTTTGCAGTTTTTGGCCGGGGCCAGGTTTGAACCTGCCACACTCTGGTATATGGATATGGGGCCAGCGCCCTACTCCTTTGAGCCACAGGCGCTGCCTGATAGTATAACTTAAAACATATACTTAACTTACATAGTAATATCACTCCAGTGTATTTACCCTGAAAGAAATGAAAATTTATGCTCTCTCAAAAACCTATGTGTGAATGCTGATAGCATTTCTGTCTCTCTCTCTTGATATATATTTTTTTTCTTTTTTTTTTAAAGACAGAATCTTACTCTGGCACCCTCGGTAGAGTGCTGTGGCATCATCACAGCTCACAGCAACCTCAAACTCTTGGGCTCAAGAGATCCTCCTCCCTCAGCCTCTGGAGTAGCTGGGACTACAGGCGCCCACCACAACGTCTGGCTAGTTTTTCTAATTTTTTTAGTAGAGACAGGCCTCACTCTTGCTCAGGCTGGTCTTGAACTCTTGAGTTCAAGCAATCCACCTGCCTCAGCCTCCCAGAGTGCTAGGATTACAGGTGTGAGCCACCACACTGGGCCAGCTCTATTTAGAATCACCCAACACTGGAAACAACCTAAATGTCTTTGGACGGGGGAATGGGTATACAAACTGTGGTACATCCATACTGTAGAATACTACCCAGTGATAAAAAGAAAGGAGCTATGGAAACTCACTGCAACATGAATCCATCTGCAATGCATTATGATAATTAAAAGAACCAGAAAGACTACCTGTTGTGTGATTCTGGAAAAGGCAAAATTATAGGGATAGAAAATAAATCAGTGGTTACCTGGGACTGAAGGAGAAGGAGGGGTTGACCACCAAGGGGCACAGGGAAATGTTTCAGGGTGATGGAGCTATTCTCCATCTTCATTGTAGTGGTGGCTACAGGTTAGTACACATTTGCCAAAACGTACAGGTGAATGAAGAGGCTGTTTACTAAAGCGAGGATGGCTGGAGGAAGAACAAGGTTCAGGAGTTGTGGAATCAGTAGTTCTTTACAGACATTTTTCTTTCTTTCTTTCTTTTTTTTTTCTGAGACAGAGTCTCAAGCTGTCGCCTTGGGTGAAGTGCCATGGCATCACAGCTCACAGCAATCTCCAACTCCTGGGCTTAAGTGATTCTCTTGCCTCAGCCTCCCAAGTAGCTGGGACTACAGGTGCTTGCCACAACACCCGGCTATTATTTGGCTAGGGCTGGATTCGAACCTGCCAGCTCCGGTGTATGTGGCTGGTGCCCTAGCTGCCTGAGCTACAGGCACTGAGCCTCTTTTCAGACATTTTAAGTTTGAGAATCCTATCAGACACCTAAGTGGAAATGAAATGTATAACCCTGGAGTTCAGGACAGAAGTCAGAAGTAGAAGTATAATCTGAGAGTCGTCAGCATTTTGGTGGCACTTTTATATCATAACCATACCACCAAATCAATGTCGCCTGTGTTATTAAGATTTCCACCCTGAGCAGTGTAAGTACTGACCACCAAGTACATTTTCTTCACTAGTCCTGATGTCACTGGGATGAGGCAGAAGTTATTTCCTCAATTTATTCAGGGCTGTATCCAGATGTACTAATAGAAAACCAAGTGCCTATAGATAGAACATTTACCTTGGACCACCCCCCATTTTCTGAGTGTCAAGTTGCAATTCAAAACAGGGTTAAAGACCTTAAAAATTTAAACCACTGCAAGTTGCAAAAGAATGCCAGATTTGATTGGTCCTATAAAAGTGATTTATTGCACATAGGCATGCGTGCATATGATTCATAAGTGTTTTCAGCAAATTGAAAACATATCTTGAACATATGGAAATTAGCAGAAACAAAACTGAACGAGAGATAGCGAGGGAAATAGCTCACTGGATTTGTGGCTTTGGGGAAGTTAAAAAAAAATGAAATTGCCTAAACAAATCCATCCTATGTAAACAAAACGTTAAAAGGGAAAGCCAGCTCTAATTTACTCTGTGTTTGCACTTCTACCGTCAAAAGCATTTTAATTTTTGTTTTGCCTTGGAGTTGGTTCCCTTATGTAACAACCTGTTAAAATAACTGGGAAAATGTGATTAACTATTGCCAGCTGAAATTCTTGTCCCACAAGGACAACCATCTCCCGGCTCCTTATTTGCTTCTCATATTTTGGGCACTGAGCTAGTGGTTGGAGCACAGGCAGGCGGCCAGTGAGACTCTGCAGGAGAGAGAATTCCAGAATTGGGCCTTCTGAATTTGCAGGTATCATTAATTTACTAAGTCTGCCTGCCAGGGCCCCTTAAACACTCACTGTGGTCTCACCACAGGGTGTGGTCAGCCGGAATTTTGCCATACGCTATGTTCCCCAAGGAGCCCAATCTTGTTAAAGTGTAATTTGGGGGCTATGGAAGAGGAATAGGTGAACCTATTCATAGGCTTAGTCACAGCAGTAATGACTTTGCTGGGATTACCTCATCCACAAAAGAAGGATGGCATTGTACACAGTCAAAGCCTACTATCTAGATGAGGTTTTAAACAAACTTACGAATTCTTATCCTACTTTCCGGCCAATGTACTGTCCTAGGCATCAAACAACCTCTTAATTTCCCAGTAAATTCTCTATAATGAAACTCATAAAGCCGGTTAGAAAGTTATTTTCATAGGAAACCCTCTTAGGAAGGAATCCATTCAAAATGGCTAACATAGCTTTTGCCACATAGATACTCTGAAAAGGTTTTTTGATTGAGTCCTTTAGGCTAGTGGCCCCAACCTTTATGATACCAGTGACCAGTTCTATGGAAGACAATTTTTTCATGGATAAGGGGTGAGATTTGGAGGAGGGGTACTTTAGATTCTCATAAGGAGCACACAACCTAAATCCCTGGTCTGCGCAATATACAATAGGATTTGTGCTCCTGGGAGAATCTCATGCCCCTGCTGATTGGACAGGAGGCGGAGCTCAGGCGGTGATGCGAGTGATGAGGAACGGCTGTAAATACAGATGAAGCTTCACTTGCTCTTCCCTCACCTCCTGCTCTGTGGCCTGTTAGGAATTATATGCCATTTTGTACGGAAGGGAAGGACATTTTGTTTGCTTTGCGGTGGTTCTCAACCTTCCTAATGCTGCAAACCTTTAATACAGTCCAAGTGGGTCGCGACCCACAAGTTGAGAACCACTGCTTTACGGGATAGGGAAATTTGATGAATGCTTCATGGGGCCTGTAAGGAAAATATGGATGGATGGAGACTAAATATGGATGAATGGAGACTGGCCACCATTACCAGTCTGTGGCCTAGGGATTGGAAACTGCAGTTTTAGATGACCAATACTAAATAATACTAAGAGGCATTTCCGAAACAATTATGGGAATAAGGGAAATAATTCTCCCGCCTCCACCTCCCAAGTAGCCACAATGCCTGGCTGTTTTTTGGTTGTAGCCGTCATTGTTGTTTGGTGGGCCCAGGCTGGATTTGAACCCTCCAGCTCAGGTGTATGTGGTTGGCACCTTAGCTGATTGAGCCATAGGCGCTGAGCCTGGTTTTTCTATTTTTAGTAGAAATGGGGGCCTCACCCTTGCTCAGGCTGGTCTCAAACTCCTGAACTCAGGTAATCCACCCACCGTGGCCTCCCAAGGTGCTAGGATTACAGACATGAGCCACCACACCCAGCCCAAGCCTCAGTTTCTTCACCAACTGGGTAACTAAAGCAAAAGAGAAATAAATTTCCATATGGAGACAACAGTTAAAGCAGAGACACAGGAATAGATGAATATGTGTGCAGGAAATGTAATCGTCTAATTAATACTGAAGTGTAGCACCTGGGCATCACATAATTCTAGAGCAGCCCCCAAAACATGTACAAAGATGAAAAGTCACCATCACAAAAAACAAAAGCTAGATTTTTTTGCAATGTCTTGGAGAGATTAGATCAGATCTGAGAAGCAAACAGGCAAGAATGGAAGCAATTGCTTTTTTTCTTTTCATTTTTTTTTAATCACCCTCAGTAGAGTGCTGTGACATCACAGCTCACAGTAACCTCCAGCTCTTGGGCTTAGGTGATTCTCTTGCCTCACCCTCCTGAGTAGCTGGGACTACAGGCACCCACCACAAAGCCCAGCTATGCATTTGCATTTAAATACAGTTTTAAGTGGAGCCCAGAATAACTAATTTGGTCCCCTCTGGGAAAAGGCTGTCATGTGTGGAAAATGTAAGTGAGAGCCACACTTCAAGAAACAATAAATAAGGATGGTGCTTGTGGCTCAGTGAGTAGGGCGCCAGCCCCATATACCGAGGCTGGTGGGCTTGAACCTGGCCCCAGCCAAACTGCAACAAAAAATAACTGGGCATTGTGGTGGGTGCCTGTGGTCCCAGCTACTCGGGAGGCTGAGGTAAGAGAATTGCCTAAGGCCAAGAGCTGGAGGTTGCTGTGAGCTGTGATGCCACAGCACTCTACTGAGGGCGACAAAGGGACCCTGCCTCCAAAAAAAAAAAAAAAGAGAAAGAAAGAAAGAAATAAGAAACAATAAATAAAATTACAGGACAGTTCTGAGGGGTAAGAAAAGCAAGTCAGTTTGAAGCTGAGAAATTGTGAACAGACTGTCAAAGAATGAAGCTGATATGTAAAGAGTTAATCCAAGAACATGATAGTTAAAATAAAATGTAGATTGTGGCTCGGCGCCTGTGGCTCAAGCAGCTAAGGCGCCAGCCGCATACACCTAAGGTGGTGGGTTCGAATCCAGCCCGGGCTCGCCAAACAACAATAATGACTGCAACCAAAAAAATAGCCAGGCATTGTGGTGGGCCCCTGTGGTCCCAGCTACTTGGGAGGGTGAGGCAGGAGACTCACTTGAGCCCCAGGAGTTGGAGGTTGCTGTGAGCAGTGAAGCCATGGCACTCTACCCAGGGGTCAGCTTGAGGCTCTGTCTCAAAAAAAAAAAAAAAAAATGTAGATTGTATGTGGAATGTGGAGTCCCTTGTGAAAAAGTGACAGAAAATACTGCATAAGTAAAATACCAGCTCAGCAGGTTGGGCGATCTCTATCTCTAGAGTGAATATGAATATACATAGCGAAATATTTGTGTTTTGCAGCTGTACTGAAGCATCTGTCAGTAGTTCCATTATCCTTTACTTGTGTATATATTTTTATATCTACGCAGACACATTTGAGGAGGTAAAAATATATGCTCTGTGTGTTCAAATACACTAAAACATTTGCTTGATGGTTAGAATTAAAAGTTCCTAGTAAATGTTTTTCTAACCCCACAGCTCCTGACTAAGACCACATTTTTCAGTTCCTTCTTTTTTCCTCTAAAATCCTGAAAATAAGGGCCAATATAAGCCAAGGGAAGAGACACAGCTAGTATAAATAGAGATTTTACGTGATCACCTACCCACCCAAGTTTTAAAAACAGACTGAAGTGCCACTCCCTCCAAGATTCATAGAATTTGCTTTAAAAATAAATATGAACTGTGTGCTAAGTATATAGCTGACCTCCGTGTCCAAATTTGTGCAGGATCCCTCAAGTTCAGACTGATGTCACTTCTATGCTAGTCTATTACTTGGATGACTATCATAACTATATGAAATTAAGCAGGTAAGTTTCATTGTTAGGTACCTAATCAAGTGACTGAAAGTAGCTTTGGTCTGACAAAATCTCCAACTCGATTGCATGTTCTTTGCTTTTTTTTTTCTTTATTTATTTTCTTTTTCTAAAATGTGAACTCCCCAGAAGATAGAGTTTCACATCCAGTCAGGATCAATTCATACTGAAAGGCTGCTGTAAGAACTCGCACGTCAAATGGGGCCATCAACTTTTGCATTAAATTACTAATATGTATCTTAAAGAAAGTTATCCACGCCTTTTAAGTTTTCATATTGGTTGGCCCAAAGGCATTCATAGTATTCTCTTTCATTGGGCAATGATTTGTAATTTTATAAATATGTACATTTGGTGCTGTCTTTATGATTTCTAATATTATTTCTTTGTGCCCCTTTGTTTCTTGATCAGTCTTATTAAAGATTAGGTATTCACGTTAGGTATTTTTCTTAAAACGAACTTCTGTTTGTATTTATTTAGTCTATTATTACTTTGTTTTCTATTTTACTTCTTTTTTTTTTTTTTTGAGACAAGAGTTTCAAAACTCTTGTGCTTGAGTTTCAAAACTCTTGTAGAGTACTGTGGCATCACAGCTCACAACAACTTCCAGCTCTTGGGCTTAAGCAATTCTCTTGCCTCAGCCTCCCAGGTAGCTGGGACTACAGACGCCTGCCACAACACCCAGCTATTTTTTTGTTGCTAGAACCCGCCAGTCCTGGAGTATGTGGCCAGCGCCCTAACCAATGATAAATATCATATAATTTATTGACTATTGTATTGAAAGGGAACGCTATGGGTGCCGAGCCTGTTCTTATTTTTATTGATTTCTTCTGTTAAGGGTCAAATTGTGCCCTTTGCCCCAAAAGATATGTTGAAGTTCCAATCTTCAGTACCTCAGAACATGACTTTATTTGGGAATAGGGTCAATGCAAATGTAATTAATTAAACTGAGATGAGTTCATCCTAGAAAAGGGTGGGCCCCTAATGCAACAGAATTGGTGCCCTTAAAAGAGGAGGGAAATAAGAACTTGGCCATAGACACGGGGGTAGGCTAATGTGAAGACACGCAGGGAGAATGCTGTGAAAATAGAACTGGAAGGATACACCTACAAGCCAAGGAACACCTGAGGCTATAATTCTTTTCCCAGGGCCTTCCAAGAGAGCATGGCCCTGCCTGTCTTATGGTTCCCGACTTAAAGATATTTTGATTTAAGACATTTTGAGTTTACAATGCTGTGAAAACAGTGTACATTTGGTAGAAACCGTACTTCTAGTACCCATATGACCATTCTGTTTTTCCCTTTCAGTATAATAGTCAATGAATTATATGATGTTTAACATTTTATTACGAAATAGGCTTTATGTTAGATGACCTTATCCAACCACAGGCTAATGAACAAGGTCTGACAATTAATTTCATGAGCTCATCTTAGGGAAAGTGCTACATACCTCACTGCTGAGTATCACTATGGTCACCTTTGAAGTAGTCCCCTTGGGAGGCTATGCACTGATGCCAGCACCTAATCTACTTTTCAAAGTAATTTTGGAACTCATTCTGAGGTGGCCATCAAAGCTGTTGTCATATTACCCTTGATGTCTTGAATGTCACCAAAAAATGTCTTCGTTTCAATATTTCCTTTATCTTCGGGTAAAGAAAAAAATCATCAGGGGCCAGATCAAGTATGTAGGGAGGGTGTTCTAATACAGTTATTTGTTTACAGGGCAAAACGCCTTCACAGATAGTGCTGTGTGAGCTGGCACATTGTCATGATGCAAAAGCCATGAGTTGCTGGCCAAGATTTTCCGTTAAGATTTTCTTAACTGTATTATAGGAGGGACTTACCTAACAAATGCAATGAATGTAACCTTGATCTTTGTACCCTCAATGAATCCCCAACAACAACAACAAAAGGATTTTCCTGTTTCTCCATTGATGTTTACATGGTCTACTATGCTTCTCACCGTCAGCCTACAGTTCTGAATTTTTTCATGAATTTTTGTAATGTTCAGTTCTGCTTGTTAGTGGCCACCCTGATCTCTCTTCATCAGTGATGCTTTCTGTCCCCTCAGAAAACCATTTAATACATCTGTACCCTGCCATTTTTTTAATGGCATTATCCCCATAAACTTAGACTAACGTGCTCCCTATTTCACGTCCACTCCTGCCAAGTTTAAGAAGAAATTTACAAATGTTTGTTTGTTGTTCTAATTGAAGTACCAACATTGTTATGATAGCACACAAAAACACAACAACAATAATGAATACCATTCAGCATGCCACTGCCACACATCAACATGAACACAACTGTGAGACATTGATATACCAAGGTTATAAAACCTTACTGAATTGTTTGTACAGTGCTGCCAATGTAAGCACATGGTAGCAAGTTTGCAAACTTAATTGTCAGGCCTTTAAATGTTCTGAGAATGTTCAAGGTAGGCTAGGCTAAGCTATGATGGTTGGTAGGTTAAGTATATTAAAATCATTTTCAACTCATGGTATTTTCAGATGATGATCAACTTATGATGGGTTTATCAGGATGTAACACTATCATAAACTGAAGAGCATCTGTACCTTGATTTCACACTCTGGTTTCTAGAACTATGAGACAATAATTTTCTGTTGTTTTAAGCCAGAGTACCAGTTTGTGGTACTTTGTTAGCCCTAGGAAACTAATATGTTTTCTTTCTCCACTCTTTAAGTTTATTACTGTGTTGTTTTCTACTTTCTATATGGAAAGCTTAACTTGTTTGTTTTCAATCTCGTTTTCTTAAAAATGTGTTTAAGGCTATACATTTATCTTTAGGTGCTGCTTTATTTGCTACCCTCATTTTAAATATTTTTGTATTTTCATTGTGATTTCCTTTTTTTTTTGAGACAGAGCCTCAAGCTGTCATCCTGGGTAGAATGCCATGGAGTCAAAGCTCACAGCAACCTCCAACTTCTGGGGTTAAGTGATTCTCCTGCCTCAGCCTCCCAAGTAGCTGGGACTACAGGTGCCCACCACAACACCTGGCTATTTTTTGGTTGTCGTTGTTTGGCAGGCCAGGGCTGGATTCAAACCCACCAGCTCTGGTGTATATGGCTGGTGCCTTAGCTGCTTGAGCTACAGGCGCAAAGCCTGTGATTTCCTTTTTAATCTTAAATTATTTGGGAGTAAATTTTAAGCTTCAAAACATATTGAAATTAAAATTTTTATTTTTAGTGTTGATTTCTAGTTTATTTGAATTATCAGCAGATTATGAACCACATGAAACATGTGACTAATTTTTTAAAAAATGTGTTGGAACTATTTTTTAACCTAGCATGTGATACTGCTTTTGTAAATGCTTGAAAAGACGGCATTGTGTTTTCTTTCTTTCTTTCTTTCTTTTTTTTTTTGAGACAGAGTTTCACTGTATCACCCTCGATAGAGTGCTATGGCATCACAGCTCACAGCAACCTCAAACTCTTGGCCTTAATGCTATTTTCTTGCCTCAGCCAGCAAGCAGCTAGGACTACAGGTGTCTGCCACAACACCAGGCTATTTTTTTTGTTGTTGTTGCAGCTGTCATTGTCATTTTAGTTGACCCAGGCTAGGTTTGAACCCTCCAGCCTCAGTGTATGTGGCTGGCACCTACCCACTGAGCTATAGGCATTGTATTTTCTTTATTTGTGTGGGTTCAGAGTAGTATAGTTATTCAGTGTATATACTAAATTAAACTTTTAAATTTTGTGCTTAAACCTTCTGGGTAGTCAGTAATATTTTTAACTCTACAAAGATGTGTGAAATTCTTTTATCATGATAAAAGTTTCATCAGTTTTTTTTTTTTTTTTTTTGAGACAGAGCCTCAAGCTGTTGCCCTGGGTAGAGTACTGTAGCATCACAGCTCACAGCAACCTCTACCTCCTGGGCTCAAGTGATTCTCCTGCCTCCGCCTCCCAAGTAGCTGGGACTACAGGCACCTGTCACAACGTCTGGTCATTTTTCTTTTTTGATTGCTGCCGTCATTGTTGTTTGGCAGGCCTGGGCTGCATTCGAACCTGCCAGCTCAGGTGTATGTGACTGGCACCTTAGCCACTTGAGTCACAGGCACTGAGCCTCAGATTTTTCTTTATGTATTTCAAGGTGCCTAAAGCTTTATGATTGTTATATTATTATTATGTAAAGCATATATTAATATTATGTTAATATATAATGTCCCTTTTCATTAATTTTTTGTGTTTATAAATTCTATTGCATCTAAGATTTCTATACTGCCCTTCTTTTTGTTCATATTTTTATTTTGAACCATTTTCTATTCCTTTGTTTTTTATTTTTCACGTGTTTTTATTTTAGCTGTGTATCTTATATGCAGTATACACCTGTTTTAGGTTTTTAAAAAATTTGTTCTGTGGGACACAACTACCTAACAAATGCAAACACAGTAACCTAACTCTTTGTACCCTCAAATTAACCTAAAATTAAAAAATAAATTGTCCTGTGGAACAACAAACATCATGTGTACTCAATACTAAATTAGAACTAGTTGATCAACACCTATGTACTCATAGGAAAGCAAAACTCATTGAAATACTGGTCGGGGAAGGGGAAGGGCAAATTGTCAGACAACAGATACTTTGCACAGGTATGTTGCATACTTTCTGAGTGAGGGGCACACCTATAACTTTGACTTAAAATTTACAGAAGCAAACTATGTAACCAAAACTCCCATAACAAACTGAAATAAATTTTTCAAAAACTTCATTCTGTTCTCCAGAATGGAGGAAAAAGTATCCCATGTACTCAGCCCTACTATGAAGCCAATTTATAGCCTTCATGTGAAAGCTATAACCCAACTAGATCCCAGGAAGAAAGGGAAAAAGGAGAGGGAGGGGAGAGGGGAAGATGGATGGAGGGAGGGTAATTGGTGGGACCACACCTACGGTGCATTTTACAAGGGTACATGTTAAATTTATTAAGAATATAAATGTCTTAACACAATAACTAAGAAAATGCAGTGAAGGTATGTTAACCAGTTTGATGGAAATATTTCAAATGATATATAAAACCAGCACATTGTACCCCATGATTGCATTAATGTACACAGTTATGATTTAATAATAAAAAAAACTTCATTCTGTTAATCTGTTTTTTGACATGTTTATGGTTGTTGAGGTTAATATAATATTTGAACTTTCGTTAACTCTCTTTTTTTTCATTTTATGTTTCCATTTTTTTTCTTCTGCCAGACATGATATTTTATGTATTTTTGTAGTTAGCCTTACCTTGTTAACTTACATACTTAAGTATTTCATTTTCTAAAAATGTTTCTATTCTTTTTTTCTGGCATGATAATGATCTCAGCATATATTAACTTCCTGTTAATATTTTCATCTTCTTTTCCAATCTTTTACCCCCTCTAGCTTTTTCCTATTGTCTAGAGTTTCAGTTCATCCTTTTAATCAAATGCAAAAATGCTAGATTGTTGCGGTAAAATTTAACTTACTAATCCAGTTTGTCAATTTCTATGTTCATCATTTTCATTAACATTTGTTCCCTTTTCTTTTTGCTGAGATGCATTCCTGCTAGTTATTTTCATATGAGTCTATGAGTGGAAATACCTTTCATTATATTTTTGAAAGTATCTTTAATTGGACTTGAATGACAATTTCAAAAGGTGTATGATTTCAGATTCTAGTAATTTTCCCTTGGCACTGTAAAGACATTACTTCATTGTCTTCTGGCATCAGATTTTGCTAAAGAGAAGTGAGCTATCAGTCAAATTCTCATTCCTATGACATGACATATCTTTTCTCCCTAACAGCAACTAAGCTTTCTCTTTATCTTTGATGTTATATGTGTATAGTTTTACTAAAGTGTGTGATTTTATGTTTCTCCTGCTTGGCACTCTATATGACCTTTCAATATGAGATCGTAGGTATTTCTTTTTTTTTTTTTTTTTTTGAGACAGAGCCTCAAGCTGTCCCCCTAGGCAGAGTGCCGTGGCATTGCAGCTCACAGCAACCTCCAACTCCTGGGCTCAAGCGAGTCTCCTGCCTCCGCCTCCCAAGTAGCTGGGACCACAGGTGCCCGCCACAACGCCCGGCTATATTTTTTGGTTGCAGCCATCATTGTTGTTTGGTGGGCCTGGGCTGAATTCGAACCCGCCACCTTGGGTGTATGTGGCTGGCACCTTAGCCACTTGAGCCACAGGCGCCGAGCCGAATCATTTGGATTTTGACATTAAATCTGTAGATCAGTTTGGGTAGTATAAACATTTTAACAATATTAATTGTTCCGATCTATGAACATAGCATGTCTTTTCATTTATCTGTATCTTCTTTAATTTCCTTCATTAATGCTTTATAATTTTTGGTGGAAAAATCTTACTTCTTTTGTTAAGTTCACTCCTAAGTATTTCATTCTTTTTGTTATTGTAAATGAGATTATCTTTTAATTTCCTTTTTAGATAGTTTATTGTTTGTGTATATAAAACCACTAATGTTTGTATGTTAATTTTTTTTATTTCTTATAGCATAACTGTGTATATTAATATGTATGTTAATTTTTGTATGCAAGATTTTGTATCCTACACCTTTACTGAATTTGTTTACTAGTTCTAATAGTTTCTTACTGAGTCTTTAGGGTCTTACATTGTTGTATCATCTGCAAACAGACGATTTTGTTTCTTCCTTTCTGGTTTAAATGACTTTTACTTCTTTTTCTTGTTTAATTACTCTGGCTGAGACCTCAGTACTATATTGAACAGAGGTGGCAAGAGTGGGCATCCATGACTTGTACTGGATTGTAGAGGGAAAATAATCTCAATTTCTTTTCATTGATTTTGCCGTAGGCTTTTTATATTTAGTGTATGGCCTTTATTTCACTGAGGGAAAATTCCTTCTACATTTATTTTGTTGACTTTTTAAAAATCATGAATGCATGTTGCATTTTGTCAATGCTTGTTCTGTGTCTATTGATTTTTTTAACTTGATTTTTATTAATTCATAACTGTATACATTTATGTACAATGTACAATGTGATGATTTGATGTACAAACGTGGAATGCTTAAATCAAACTGATTAACATAACCATCACCTCACTTATTTATTTATTTTTTTGAGACAGAGTCTTACTATGTCCTCCTTGGTAGAGTGCCGTGGTATCACAGTTCATACACAAGTGAATACTAGCCCCAAATCCCAAAAAAGTCCATAGCTATCAGTGCCTGAACAAAGGGTATTTAACAAGTTCACGCAAGGAGGAAAGAGAAAACGAGGTAGTATAATACAGCTCTGTGAAGAAATTGCTGGTGAAGTTGAGTCAGATACTGTAGAGGTAAAAAAGAAATCTACACAAAAGGAAAGTGAAAAGGAGGTGACGCCTACAGAAATAAAGTTGGAAGAGACCAATGTTGAGAGGCAAATACTTCATCAGAAGGAAACAAGCCACGATGGGCAATGTAATCATTTCTTTCCCAGTGGAAAAACAAAGCCTGTGAAATGTATACTAAATGGAGTAAACAGCTCAACTAAGAAGAACTCCAACTAGACTAAAATTAAACTCTTAAAATTCACCTCTGTGCCGCCAAATAAATTGGATTCTCAAGTTTCCCCTAAATTGGGCTGGTTATGAACCAGTTTTTCACCACCAGCTTGAAAAATCCATCATCCAGTGACACAAAACCACATGGTAGAAATGTATCACGCCAGCAGGAAAAAATGAAAGAAATACATTCTGAAGAAGTTACATTAATGATACTGTGGTTGAAATGCATAAAACCACAGAAAGGGCTCCTGAAAATTGTCATTGGGAAAATCAGATAAAATCTTCTCCTGACCTACCATTGGATAATCAGATGAAACATTCTTTTGAATGAGCACCAGATAAGAATTTCAACCTATTTTTTGGAATCCAAGTTGGGAAACAGTCTAGTAGAAAATACTATTGCTGTTTCAACTCTGTTCTGTCAAGCAAAAGTTGATACAGGAGATAGTAAATTTCCAGGTTCGGTTCCCCAGAAGCACAGTATATACTCAAAACCAAACATTACAAAGCAGTGATGAGAGGGAGACCACCAAATCATTCTTGGCCTATGTCTAATTCACATTTGGAGATAGCAATGCCAAAGCACTTGAAACTGAAGGAAACAGAGAAAGGTGATGAAAAACAGTTGATCATAGATGCAGGACAGAAAAGATTTGAACCAGTTTCCTGTCATGTTTGTGGAATGCTTTCCCCAGCTTCAAATCCAGAAGATGAAACACAGCCTGGGCTTTTCCACAACCAGCCTGTAAGTGTTGTAAAATATGTGGGCCGGAAAAAAGAATTCTGGCTAAATACCCTAATGGCAGGATAATAATGGTTCTACCAGAAGACCCAAAGTATACCCTGAAAAAGGTGAGATTAGAGAGCTTGATAATGATTCAGGTTTTCAACAGCTTCTGCTAATGTGCTATTCCAGAACTATAACACTTCTCTTCATTTCGACTGACAAAAAAGTAGTTGGCTGCCTGATTGCGGCACATATCCAGTGGGGCGACAGAGTTATAGAAGAGAAACTTCTGGTTATCAGGTCAGAAGAAGTCAGATTTGAAAGGCAAAAACCCTGCTGCTGCTCAACCTTGCCAGAAGCTGCAATCTGTGGAATCAGTTGAATATGGGTATTCGGCATGATGTGTCAGAAAGAAATTGCTTCTTGCGTGACTGAATGCCTGAGGAGTAGCTTTATATATGGCTCGTATTTGAGTAAAGACTAAATTGCTTTCTCAGATCCCATTCCTGATGGAAAACTGTCACATAGTGCTGTGGCACTGGCCAGTTTCTGGTGTGTAATTTTATTAATGGACAGAATAGCACCTACAATAAATTCTTGCTTATAGTACTAGAAGACATCTATTGAAGAGAATTGCATTGGTTGCTGACTTTAATGGGAAACTAGGGCCATTTCTGTTACAATGAACTCAGGACTGGCAACAACCATAGGATTGTTCCATTTTCATAAAACTGGAAACAGTGCAATAATAGCTTATGGTTGTTTTGTTTTTTTAAACAAGATATTTTATCTTTTGCAGAAATTTATGTTGATTTTTTTTTTCTTTTGAGACAGAGTCTCGTTTTGTCACCCTTGGTAGAGTGCCGGGGCGTCATAGATCACAACAACCTCAAACTTCTGGGCTTAAGTGATTCTCTTGCCTCAGCCTCCCAAGTAGCTGAGACTATATGTGCCTGGCACAACACCTGGCTATTTTTTAGAGACAGAGTCTCGCTCTGGCTCCGGCTGGTCTCGAACCTGTGAGCTCAGGCAATCCACCTGCCTTGGCCTCCCAAGTGCTAGGATTCCAGTGTGAGCCACCTCACCAGGCCCTATGATAGGTGTATTTTATTTATAGTTATTTAGACATGTTTACATGCAGCAGACAACTGTTCATAGTGGACTGAAAACTAATGCAAGGACTATGGTCTCAGTGATAAGTATATTCTGAAGTTCTTAATATGAAAATATAACCGTGTACCTTGTTACTCTATTTTTTATATTGATCTGCTGATACCAGTTACAGGTTTGATGATTTTATTTTCACATCATGGAAACCAATGTTTTTGAGTTACTATCCAAGGAGGGCGCAATATTCTGTGTTTAGGAATTTGGAGATAATTTTTAAAAGGCCTGAAGTATGTTTTGAAGAAACAACTACAGAAAAGAAAAGCTCCAAATAAGCAGAAAGAATCGAGCTTTTTCTTCCATTTCTCTCTCCTATCTTTGATGGCAGGAGGAAGTGGAAGGTGCTAAAGATTTGAGGCTTTACTTCTTGGAAAATTATGACTAGAATTAGGAAAAGTACCCTCTCAGTTCATCACTCTTTCATTCTGGTTTCGCTTTTTGCAACAAATGGCAACTTGGCACATGTAGGCTGTTAACAAATCTCAGATAGGTTTATAAAAACCTATGGAATAGTTGCAAGCTATATATAGGTGACTTGGTATCTGCTTTGTCAGTCTTCAGAAATACAGCACCAAGGATGTGCCCTCACTACTGGATTTCGTTTTGATACTTGTCTATTCTAAATAGTGCCCTCTATTTTTAAAGGGTTTGTATGTTGAAAAACTGCTTTGGCCTTTTATGACCTGTGTATAATGTAGAAGAAAACATTAAAATACTTAAAAAAAATAAATGAAAATAAATTTGAGTTCCTTTGTTTGTCTTTTTATTTAAAAAATTTTTTTTTGGTTTGTTTGTGGGACAGAGTCTTAAGCTGGGTAGCGTGCTGTGGTGTCACAGATCACAGCAACCTCAAATTCTTGGGCTTAAGGGATTCTCTTGCCTCAGCCTCCCAAGTAGCTGGGACTACAGACGCCCACCACAACGCCTTTTTTTTTTTTGGCAATTGTCGTTGTTTTAGCTGGCCCAGGCTGGTTTTGAACCTGCCAGCTGCAGTGTATGTGGCTGGTGCCCTACCCACTGAGCTGCTGGTGCCCTACCCATTGAACTATGGGCACTACTCCTTTGGGGTTTTTGAATTTGGATGCCGCTTTCATTCCTAGAGTCTGAGAAGTTTTGATTTATTATTTGTTTAAATAATCTTTCTTCCTCTTTCTCTAAATAGTATTTCCTTCTCTTTTTCTATCTTCTCCTTATCGTACTCCTAAAATGTACATAGTAGTTCACTTGGTGGTGTCCCAGAAATTTCAAAGACTTTCTGGCTTTCTTTACTCTTTTTCATTCTTTTCTTTTTTCTCTCCTCACATTTGATAATTCAAATGACCTTTCCTTGGGTTTGCTGCTTCATTTCTGTGATTGATTTGGTCTCCTGTTAAAGCTCTTTTTTGAATATTTCCTTCCATTCTTTGTATTTTTCAGCTTTAGAATTTCTGTTTGGTTTTTTAAATTATTTCTTCTCTTTGTTGGAATTCTAATGTATTGTTTTCCTGATTTCATTGAATTGCCTATCTGTATATTCTTGGAACTCAATGGCTTCTTTAAAAATAAATATTATAAATTTTCTCTAGGCCATTCATAGATCTCCATGGGTGGGGCGTCAGTTACTAGAAATTTATTAGGTTCTTTGATGGTGTCATGTCTCCTGGATTTATCATGTCCCTTGTTGCCTTGTACAGGGATTCCTTGATTTATTGTGCTTTATTATGCTTTGCAGATAATGCAGTTTTTGCTAATTAAAGGTTTGTGGTAATCTTGCACTGAGTAAGTTTATTGACACCATTTTTCCGACCGCATATGGTCACTTCATGTCTTTGTGTCACATTTTGGCATTTTTCTTATTACAGGGTATTTGAGCCTTTTAAATTATGGTATCTGTTATGGTGATCTGTGTTCAGTGATCTTTGATATTTCAATTATGTTGGGGTGTCACAAACTATGCTCATGTTAAATAGGAAACTTAACTGATAAATGTTGTATGTGTTCTGACTGCTTTACCAACCAGCCATCCCTTCATCTCTCTAACTCTTCTTCGGATTATTTATTCTCTCAGACACAACAATATTGAAATCAGGCCAATTAATAGTCCTAAAATGGCCTCTACAATGTTCAAGCGAAAGGAAGAGTGATATAGCTCTCCCTTTAAATCAAAAGCTAGAAATGATTAAGTTTAGTGAGAAAGGAATATTGAAAATAGAGATACGCCAAAAAGTAGGCTCTTGCTCCCAACAGTTAGCCAAGTTGTGAATGCAGAGGAAAGTTCTTGAAGGAAATTATTAAGTGCTACTTCATAATTCAGTGGACACACATATAAGAAGACAGTGAAGTTCCTTTATTGCTGACATGGAGACAGTTATAGTGGTCTGGATAGAAGATCAAACCAGACACAAGATTCCCTTAAGTCAAAGCCTAATCCAGAGCAAAGCCCCTAATTCACTTCAATTTTACAAAGGCTAACAGAGGTGAGGAAACTGCATAAGAAAAGTTTGAAGGCATAGAACTTCTTTCTATTGGAAGAAGATGCCAATGCCATTTAGGACTTTCATACCTAAAGAGGAGAAGTCACTGCCTGGCTTCAGAGTTTCAAAATGGTAGGCTGACTCTCTTATTAGGGGTTAATGCAGCTGGTGATTTTATGTTGAAGTCAATACTCATTTACCATTTCAAAAATCCTAGACCCATTAAGAATTAAACTAAATCTACCTGGCCCATCAGATTTCTTAATTTTTAAAAAAATTTGTACTTATTGTTGGTACATAATAGTTATATATCTTTATAAGGTACATGTGAAATTTGGATATAGGTATACAATATGAATTAATCAAATCAAGGTAATCGAGGTATCCATTACTTCAGGTATTTAATATTTCTTTGTGTTAGGAACATTCCAATTCCATTCTTTTTGTTATTTTACAGTATACCTTAACTTATTGCTGATTATAGTCACTTTGTTGTGCTGTCAAACATTGTTCATTCTATTATCTAACTGTATTCTTGCACTCATTAACCATCTCCTCTTATCCTTCCTCCCTGCTATCCTTCCCAGTCTCTAGTAAATGTTACTCTACACTCTGTCTCCAGGAGATCAATTGTTTCAAATATTCAGCTCCCATATAGGAGCTGAGAACATGTGAGCTTTGTCTTTCTGTGTTTGGATTATTTTGCTTTACATAACATTCTCTAGTTCCACCAGTGTTGTTGCAAAAGGATTTCATTCTTTTTTTGTGACTATACACATATTTCATTATATATATATATATATCTGTATATATATATTACAACATCTTTATCCGTTCATCTATTGACAGACCTTTAGATTGATTCTGAATCTTCTCTATTGTGAATAGTGATGCAGTAAACATAGAAGTGCGGATATCTTTTCAATATACTGAATTCCCTTCCTTTGGATACATACCCAGCAGTGAGATTCCTGGGGCACATGGTGGTTCTATTCTTAGTCTTTGAGGAACCTCCATACTGTTATCCATCGTGGTTGCACTAATTTACATTCTCACCAATGTCATCTGAGGGTTCTCCTATGTCCACATCCTTTCCAGCATTTGCTATTGCCTGTTTTTTTTTTTTTAAAGCCACTTTAGTTGGAGTGAGATGATATCTCATTGTAGTTTTTATTTGCATTTCTCTGATGATCAATGACTTTGAGTACTTTTTTATATACCTATTGGCCATCTGTATGTCTTCTTTTAAGAAATGTCTATTGAGATCAGTTCCCACTTTTAAATTGGATTATCTACTTTTTTACTGTTGAGTTGTTGGAGCTCTTTATATATTCTGGTTATTAATCCTTTGTGAGATAGGTAGTTTTCACATATCTTCTCCCATTCTGTGAGTTGTCTCCTCCCTTTGTTGATTGTTTCCCTTGCTGCAGAGAAACTTTTTAATTTGATGTAGTTTCATTTGTCTAATTGCTGTGGTTGTTTGTGCTTTGAGGATATTATTCAAGACATCCTTACTTTGACCAATGTCCTGAAGCATTTCTTCAATGTTTTCATTTAGAGTTTTATAGTTTTAGGTCTTACATTAAGTTTTCAATTCATTTTTATTTGAATTTTATATGTAGTGAGAGATAAGAGTTTAGTTGCATTCTTCTGCATATGGATATCCTGTTTTCCCAACACCATTTACTAAAGAGACTATCTTTACCTTATTGTATTTTCTTGGCACCTTTGTTAAAGATAGGTTCACTATTGATGTCTAGATTTATTTCTGTGGTCTCTATTCAGTTCCCTTGTTCTATGTATCTGTTTTTATGCCAGTACCATGCTGTTTTGGTTACTATATCTTGGTAGTATAATTTGAAGTCAGGTAACATGATTCCTCTAGTTTTTTTCTTTTTGCTCAGGATGGCTTTTGCTATTCTGGGTCTTTTGTGGTTCCACATAAATTTTGGAATTATTTTTTCTATTTCTGAGAAAAATGTCATTGGTATTTTGATGAGGATTTAATTAAATCTGTAGTTTGTTTTGGGTAGTATAGACATTTTAACAATATAGAGTCTTCCAATCCATGAGCAAGGAACCGACCTTCTTTCCTTCCTTCCTTCCTTCCTTCCTTCCTTCCTTCCTTCCTTCTTTCTTTCTTTCATCTTCTTCAATTTTTTTCATCAATGTTTTGAAGTTTTCATTGTAAATATTTTACCTCTTTGGTTACCTGGGTATTTTATTTTATTTTTGAGACAGAGCCTCAAGCTGTCACCCTGGGTAGAGTGCTGTGGCATCACAGTGCGCAGCAACCTCCAACTCCTGGGCTCAAGCGATTTTCCTGCCTCAGCCTCCCAAGTAGCTGGGACTATAGGTGCTCGTCCACAATGCCCAGCTATTTTTTGGTTGCAGCCATCATTGTTGTTTGGTGGGCCTGGGCTGGATTCGAACCTGCCAGCTCAGGTATTATGTGGCTGGCGCCTTAGCCGCTTGAGCCACAGGTGCCAAGCCCTGGGTATTTTATATTATTTGTAGCTATTGTAAATTGGATTACTTTCTTGGTTTATTTTCAGATTGTTTGCTGTTGGCATATAAAATTGCTACTGATTTTTGTATGCTGATCTTGTATCCTGTAACTTTGTTGAACTTGTTTATTAGTTCTAATAGGGTTTTGTGTGTGTGTGTGTGTGTGTGTGTGTGTGTGTGTGGAGTCTTTAGGTTTCTCTAGATGTAAGATTATACCATCTGCAAACAGGAATAATTTGACTTTTTCCTTTCCAGTGTAGATACACTTTCTTTCTTTCGTTTGTCTGATGGCTCTAGCTAGAACTTCCAGTACTACCTTTTACAGTGGTAAATGTGGGCGTCTTCATCCTGTTTCAGATCTAAAAGACAAGGCTTTCAGTTTTTCCTCATTTGGCATAATACTATCTGTGGGTCTTTCATATATGGCTTTATCATGATGAGGTAAGTTCCTTCTGTACTCAGTATTTTGAAAGTTTTTATCACGAAGGGATGTTGAATTTTATCAAACACTTTTTCAGCATTAATTGAAATGATCATATGGTTTTTGTTCTTCATTCTGTTAATATGATGTATTGAATTGATTTGGGTATGTTGAACCACCCTTGCATGCCTGGGTTGAATCTAACTTGATCATGATGAATTATCTTTTTTTTTTTTTTTAAATAAAGGAAGGTCTTTATTTACTGGCTGGGACCTTACAGCATAGAAGAATTCCAAATGGCTATGCTCTCTGACTGGCTTGGTCTTTCCCTTTTTTTTGACAGTCAAAAATTTCCACCCCACAGATATCCTTCTCATTGGCCAGTTTGAATCAAGCAGGAGATGCTATTCCAGCCCCTACAGAACTACAGGATTTCACAGAACTTGGAAATTTCCAATTTCTAGGAAGTTAAGTTTACAAATTCCCAAGAGCTGAGTTGCCAGGGAGAGGACCCTGCAGGTGTATCCTTGTGGTCTCCTTGAGAAGACCTGTTCTCCTGAACTTTAATCTTCTCGGGTATCCTCTCTCATTCCCCCCTTTTGAGACTCCAATATATTTTAATTTGGGGTCTCAAGATCAGCTTATTTCTGCAGGTGCAGATATTAATTTTTAGCACTGAGGTTTTAGGGACTGTGAATCTTCTTGGGTTCTCTACTCAGGCCTTAATAGTACCATGGTGGTGGGCTAATACACATGCAAGTTTTTACTTTTCCCTGTGATATTTTCCCCCCTTTTTCCAAAGCCCAAAGTCCAAAGACACGTCCCTCCAGGAATTTCCTCAGGCTTCAGCGGTGTGTTGACCAGCCAGCTCCCAGTATGTGGCTGGAGCAGGACATGTTGACTGTCTTAAAAGTTACCTTTACTTTCCAAGGGGCAGAGAAGCCCTACTCAGCCAGCTGTGATGACTCCAGGTGAGAATTCCTTTTACCTTTGCTGCTGTGCATGTGGTCAGGATGATGGTATGAATTATCTTTTTAATGTCTTGTTGAATGTGGTTTTCTAGTATTTTGTTAAGGATTTTTGCACCAATTATTATCAGAGATATTGGCCTATAGTATTCTTTTTTTGTTGTGTAGCTGTCTGGCTTTGGTATCAAGTAATACAGGCCTCGGAGAAAGAGCTTAGAAGTATACCCTATTCCTCAATTTTTTAGAATAGTTTAAGTGGATTAGTATTAGTTTTCCTTTGAATGCTTGGTAGAATTCATCAGTGAAGCCATTGTGTTCTGGGCTTTTCTTTGAAGGCCTTTATTTCTCCTTTAGGTTTGAAGGATATTTTTGTAGGGTATAGTATTCTAGGGCTAAGGCTTTTTTCTTTCAGCACCTTGAATATGTCATGCTACTCTCTTCTGGCCTGTAAGATTTCCATGGAGAAGTCTGTTGCCAGATGTATTGGAGCTCCTTATGGTTTACTTTTGGTTTTAATTCATGCCCTTTGAGAGCTTGACTATTAAATGTCTTGAGGTAGTCTTGCTTGAATTATATCTTTTTGATGTTCTATGACCTTCTTGTGCCTGAATATTGGTATCTTCCTCTGGGTTTGGAATGTTTTGTGTTATTATTTTTTTTTTTTGAATATACTTTCTTCCTCAAAGTCTTGAGGAAGACTGAGATGATTGTTAGCACAGTTGAGCAATAAAATATTTTTAAATTAATATACATGGGGTTTTAGACTTAATACTATTGCATACTTAATGGACTATAGTATAAACATAACTTTTATATGTATTGGGATCAATGTTGGCAATGACTTTGGCTATTCTCAGCACAAAGGCAGCAGGAGTCCTAGGTGGCAGTGAGAGTTGCTGAAATCTTCACTGCTGAAAACTGCTAAGGTTTTTCCAGTCTGTTGTCCCTGTAGGAGAACTCATAGCGGAGGGGATTCTTCTTCACTGAGCTGTGCTGGCCTGGAGGTTGGGGTGGATGTAGGTAGAATGCTTCCTATGGTATTCTATGTGGCCGTTCTCAGGTTTTGTGCTCTGCTGGGTTGTTGATCTTCTTAATTGTACTCCTGAGCTCTTTCAGGGCTATTTTCATCCGTGGATCTTGTTCAATTATTGTTTTTGTAGAAGAAGGGCTAGGAACTTCCTACCTCACCACTTGCTGATGTCACGTGGTCCACCCACCTTGATGCAGTTTAATCTAAGTGCCTAGGACTAAACTCTAAGACCACTGAAAGGAACTGAGCTGAGGGATGTCTATTATAGTCATCCAGGTAAAGCATTTCAAATATCACATGATTTAACTTGGAATTTGTGATAAGGAAATAAGAATGAGCACAAATATTTAACAATGAAAAGTCCATTGCAGTATTGTTAGTCATTGTGAAATCAATGTAGAAATAATGTAAATGTCTAACAATAGCATATTATTAAAATAAGTAAGGGAATATGCATAGAGTAGAATAATATGTAGCTATTTAAAATGATGTTCCAGAAATATCTTTTATCTTGAAATATGTTAATGATAACTAAATGGAAAAAGCAGATTACAAAACATGTGTGTTTGATCTAACTTTTGTTAAAAAAGGTAGAAGATAATTTAAAATAAAAATGTGCTAATACCTCATAGTGATTCAAGGTAGACAGTATTACAATTTAAAAATGCCTTTTATTTTCTTGTCTACATATTCTGATTTTTCTGAAATGAGCATGCATTGCTTTATTACAACCAAAATAATATATTTTGAAAATAAAAATTTATAGCCTAGCTCTATTATGTATTATAGAAATAAATGAATGAACTGTAAGTAATTTAATGTCCATTTTTCCCCACATTGCAATTTGTGCTTGTTGTGACATGAAATAGGAAAGAGTTTTACCAGTGTATTTTCTATTTCATTGTGATTTATCTGTTTACCTCTCTGCCTCCCTTCAGGTCAAGATCCTCCAGGTCAGAGACTATGATTATTCATTTTGTATTCCTAGCATGTAGGTCATGAATTCAGTCGGTGATGAGTAAATATTGAGTAATTTAGTAAACAGCACACAAATATATGTTGAAACACTTAGGTTTTAGTCAAGATGTGTTGACAATCACAGTATCCATCTTGCTGTAATGTAGGAATGTAGTCAGTATATTTCTTTGCATTAAAACAGACTGATTTGAAAAAAAGTAGTGGTTCTCAAACCCAGCGGATGTCCTCAAATATCTGGGAGCTCCACTCCAAAATAATGGAAGAATTATGGAGAATCTGATACAAAGAATGTCTAGCTACAAAATATATCATGGAAAAAATCTGATCCATCTTGAGAGGAAGTCCTTAAAGACAAAGTTAGGATCAAATGTCAGGGCCCAAGTGCTGAGGGTAATTAATCTATAGAAATCACAGATGTGTGTATTGTGGGTGTTATATCAAAGACACCATCAGTTTGGGGATCTTAAAAATGATTTCAGGAACACAAACAATGATACTCAGTGTTTACAAGGAAGGTAAAGAAATGAGTAAATACTGAATGCATTTTTTTTCCTGGATGTCGATGGAAATATACTCAATCCAAGTCTTAAAAATATGCATGACTTTTGACCTAGCAATTTCACTTCTGAGAATTTATCCTAGAGAAATTATTATGGGGATGCACAAGAAATTAAGCCTGAGGATGTTCATCACAGTATCATCTACCCTAATAAAAATGAACAAAACAACAAAACGAAAACAGAAACACTACCAGTGTCTAACAGCAATGAACCAGCAAGGTAAATTATGGAATGCTCATTTTACAGAATATATTGTGGCAACTAAAAATACTCTGTGGAAATATATTTTTAGAAATGTACAGATGGTTCATAATATGTTGTTAAATCTTAAGAGACACGTTACAGAGAACTCAACAGAGTTGATCTCCTTTTTGTAAATGATAATAGATAGATGGGTCAAATAGTATATGTTAGTAGTAGTGGTTTTTTTGTGGAAGAGAGAGATTACAGATTGTTTAAAAAATTCCTTTTGCTTCTCTGTCTTTTCTGAATTCTTTGTAGTGAACCTGTGTTGATCATATAATAAGAAAAAAAAAAAGAAGCAGAAAAGGAAGACTCTGCCAAAAAATACACATAGATGTGTCAAAGCGTGCTTCCAAGAGGATCACAGCTCTTCCCACAGGGAGACAGCTTTTACATAGCACTTAGTATGCACTGTGCACAATTTATTTATATTTATAAGCTTGTTTGATCATATCACAACCCTATGATCTTTTCCACTGATGAGGAAACCGAAGCACAATGAGGTTCAGGAACTTGCTAAAGTCACAGGGTTAACAGAGCCAGGATTTGGACCAGGAGTCTATGAGCCCTGGAGTCTGTGCTCCTAACCACCACTATATTAGGGGAGAAATCTGGATCTTGTTGTCCTGCCATCACATCTCTGTGAAGTCCATTTTTTGTGCCTCATTGCTTCTCTGCAAGTTGAAGGGAGTCATACGTCAGTTTCAAAGGTACATACTAGAGAGAATCTGCCATGCCCTACAGGAGCTGGCTTTGACATTGATCTTAGGCCTGACGCAATGGGTGTGATTTATTTCAGAGCCTACTGCCCTCCCTGCCCACGTGCTAAATGGAGTGCCTTCATCTGCTTATTGAAACTAAAGGGCCACGCTTGGTGTCTGGAATTTTCATGACATGTTTCTCCTATGTTGAAACCTAATTATCCTATTCTTTTAACACTTGGTTTTGTAGTAGGCAACTGTTAGCAAATCTTTAGAAACAAATTAATGCTAACATGATAAAAGGCACCAATATATTGTTAACACATTTTTTGAGGCAACAAACACATATAAATAGAGGCCTTCTAGAAATTATTCCCAAAGCCAAAGAATTCATTCTCATGGTAGATATTTTGGACATTTTAGGGGAAATATTTTAGATATTCAAGCTCAGGTATAGTGGCTCACACCTGTAATCCCAGCACTTTGGGAAGCTGAAGTGGGAGGATTGCTTGAGGCCAGGAGTTTAAGACCAGCCTGGGAAATCTAGTGAGACCACTTTTCTACACAAAATAAAAAACTTAGATGAGTCTGGAGATGTATACCTATAGTCCTCACTCCTTAAGAGGCTGAGGCAGGAAGATTGGTTAAGCCCAGGAGTTTTAAGTTGCAGTGAGCTATGATCACATCATTTCAGTCTAGCCTGGGGAGACAGAGGGAGACCCTGTCTCTATTTTTTAAAAAAGGCTCAGTTGGCTTAGCTAATAGCTGTTTGTAATCTTCTCATCCGTTGCCAACTTCCCTATAAAAACCAAGGAAGCTACATATTCATTTCCCAGCCTTCTTGCAGCTTGGGGGTGACTCAGTTCCAGATTATGAGATGGAGATGGTAGTCTGCCAGGGGTTTGGGGAGAAAGCTTTTGCATTCCTGATAAAGGTGAACTATTGACACATCTACCCTATAATACCTCATTCTACGCCCCTCCAGGTGCCTTCAACTTGACACCTGGAGATGTCTTGGTTATTTGTGACTGGAAGGGAGAGATCAGAAGAATGTCAGAGAAATTATGGAGACACTGAACATTCAGCTTTTTTTTAATAGATAAAAATAAGCCCTGTGTGCTAAACTACTATCAGCCTGATTGTCTTTCACTTTTAGCCTGACTAATACACACATTTTTAAAAACAAAACATAGTTCACTTTCAGGGCTCTAGTTTCACCTAGAAAGTTGTTTTCCTCTTTTAGTCCATCTGCCCCTCCTTCCTCCCTTTCTTTTTTCCTTCTTCCTACTTTTTGTACAGTATAATCTCATAAAGGAACAACATAAAGGAATAGCGTAATTCATAATAATGAAGCAAACATCTGGGTCAAGGTCCATGTGCTGGTTATCTTCTGTTTGTCCCCCAGTCCATCCACCCCCTGCCATTGGCCCTCAGGGTGAGCTGTGTGGACCTGGGAGCAATTTTGCTCTCTGACTCCCTCTTGGGGCTGGGAGACCAGGAGCCCAGCAGGAGACTGTAGAGGAGAAAGAGAGTGGTGGCAGGGAGTGTATTCCCTCAGCCCCTGATGTGATGTTACTTCTCGATGGCTGGGTTTCTCCACTCATCTCACTTCTCCTCTTAACACGACAGAATTGATTTAATTTTCTCTCCCTCTGGTTCCAGGAACCACACTTTCCCCTGGTCTCTCCAGACCTTGGCCACTAGTAGCTTCAAGTTGCAAAACCATCTCTTATGTTTCCTCTACACCTGCACCTCCGTGATCCCTTGTCTCATAAATGAACCCTCCTCAAATTACTCCATAATAATGCCTTTTATCATGTTATTAATTTGTTTCTAATGATTTGCTAACTGTTGCCTACTACAAAAGCCCTCTGTTTCCCTTTGGAAACTTGCTTTATACAAACCAGATATTGCCTTGTCCCTGAAAGTAGTCACTGGCCAAATGTGGCTGTTTACATTTAAATGTCAGTGAACTAAAATGAAATAATATTGAAATTCAGCTCCTCAGTCACACCAGCCACATTTCTAGTACTCACTCGCCACAGATGACTGGCTACAGTAGTGCTCAGCTCTGATCCAGAGCATGTCCATCATCACAGGAAGAGACCTGGGCAGTGCTGATGGAAGGACAGTCCTTGGACCTCCCTTTATGGGATTTCTCCACCATGCTTCTTCTTCCTGCCTTTCTTACATTTTTAACAATCACATCCTCATTTTTCTTTATCATTTTTACCACCTTTGTAAACATTCCAAACAATACACTTTAAGTTTTGTTCATTATCAGCTTTAAAATGTAATTTTGCTATTTTTGGTTGTCTCATTTCTTGACTGTTCTTAACATCTACTCACGTCATTGTGCTGCGGTTGTTTGTCCGTTTTCATCGCTATATAGTATTCCATTGTGTGACAATAGCATGGACATTCCTTCCTCCTCCTGTTGGATTTTTGGATTATTTCCTGATTTTGGTTATTACAAACCATGTCCATGCTTCTGTGTGTGTTCTTCTGCACATAGGTATGCATTCCTATATGTTATGAACCTAGAGTAGAATTGAATTGCCAGGTTATGGGATATGCATTTATTGCCCTGTGATAGTCTATTTTCCAAAGTGATTGAACCAAGTTACATTTCCATCAACAGTACATGAGCATACTTGCTGGTTGACCCTCTTACCCATGCTTGATATTTCAGACGGCTTGCATTTTAGTAACTCTGACAAGTGTGTAGTAGTATCTTATGATTTTTAAGTTGCATTTTCCTGCTTAGTGAGGTCAGGATCTTTTAAAGTCCAATTTCCTTTCTTCCCACATGCATTAACAAGGGTCTCAGGGTCATTATTGAAAATGGTTTCTTTCCCCCCATGCCCTATGTTGCACTTCTGTCTAAATCGAGGCCCAATGCCTGGGTCTGTTTCTAGTTCTCTATTGTGTTACCTCCTGGCCTCTTTGTCTATCATTGTTTTAGTTACTGTAGCTTTAACATCTACACACCTTGATTTCTTTTAGAGCAAATCTTCTGACATTTGCCTTCTTATTTGAGATTGTCTTGAATATTTTTGGCCCTTTGCATTACGATATATGTTTTGAAATCAGCTTGTCAAGTTCTAAAACCAAACCAAACCAAACCCTAAACCCTGTTGAGTCTTCCAGTGAATATGATATAGCTTCCCTTTCAATCCTGTCTTCTTTTAAATGCTGCAACATAATTATATAATTATCCCTACAGAGATCTTGCACCTTTTAAAAATGATTTATTTCTAGGCGCTTAATATTACTGATGCTGTTGTTTATAGCATGATTTAAACAGATTCATTTTCTAACTTCTTTGTTTTTAGTATAGAAATAATGTTGATTTTTGTATCATATATTGTTTTTGTGTTAATGAACCTTGTTTACACCTCTTATCACTCTAATAATGTATGGGTAGGCTCTTTTGGATTTTCTATGTTCATAATTATGAAATCTAAAAATGATTTTTGTTTTCTTACTTTATAATTCTCTCTCTCTCTATTTCTTTCTTCCCTTCTTTTTCTTTCCTTCGTTATACCACCTAGGGCCTCCAGTATAACCAACAATATTAAGTAAAGCCTGTAATCAGAATTATCTTTGTCTTGTTTCCAATCTGGAGGGGGAAACTTGCAGCAGTTCACTACTAAGCCCATTATGTGCTGTGCTGTTATTTTTTCAGATACTCTTTATTGGATTAATAAAGATTATACTTCTGTTCCTAGTTATCAGATTAATGAAGGTTACTTCTGTTCCTAGTTTGTTAAGATTTCTCTTTTTTTAAAAAAAGTAAATCATTAATGGATATCAGATTTTGAGTCTTTTTTCTACACCAATTGAAATGGTCATATGCTCTGTTCCCCTTAATCTATTTATATGGTAGCCTCAGAAAATGAGCTGGGGAGTTTCCAGAGCATTTTCTAATGTAAGTATTTTTAAAACATGCCATCTGGGTATGTCATGTAAGCTCAGGCTCTTTTGATTGCAAAAATAGTATAAGCCAAAAAAGGAACTTGCTATCTCATTTAACTTCAGCAGAGGTGACTATAGGCATTGAATTATGTCACCGGGACTATTTCTCTTCACTGGGGTCTGTTTTTCTCTCTCTGTGTGTGTTTTTATTCTCACGTGAAATAAGATAACTGCCAAAAGCCACAAGGCATCTTCCTCAAGTTTCAGGTTCAACAGGGTAAGGTTGGACTTCTTTCTCTGGGCTTTCCCAGCACAACTGTCATCACATCCTGGGGGCTCTCACTGGACGTGTTCTCACCCCTAGAGCCATAGCTACGTCAGTGGGATACAATGGGTCGCGTGGTCAGGCCTTCTTTTTTTTTTTTTTGAGACAGAGCCTCAAGCTATCCTCCTGGGTAGAGTGCCATGGCATTACAGCTCACAGCAACCTCCAACTCCTGGGCTCAAGCGAGTCTCCTGCCTCTGCCTCCCAAGTAGCTGGGACCACAGGCGCCCGCCACAACGCCCGGC
>CAUYQS010085377.1:0-82457 GCA_963574585.1 Otolemur crassicaudatus
TGATTTCTTTTCTGAATGTGTTTATCTTCATTCATTCTTTATGAGGTTTTTGTTCTCAGTCCTTATGTTAAACATTGTTATTGTCATTAAATTTAGCCTTTTTAATTCTGTGAAGGCAAAAGTGGAAACCTAATATACACACGTATAAGTAAGAAAAATAAATTTAAAAAAGGAGATTTAAGATGTAAAACTCTTGGCTGCTGGTAGGACTGCAAACTAACACAACCTTTTTGGAAGAAAGTATGGAGAATCCTCAAATAACTCAAACTAGATCTCCCATTTGATCCTGCAATCCCATTACTGGGCATCTACTAAGAAGGAAAAAAATCCTTTTATCATAAGGACATTCGCACTAGACTGTTTATTGCAGCTCAATTTACAATTGCCAAACTGTGGAAACAACTTAAATGCCTAACCCAGGAATGGATTAATAAGCTGTGGCATATGTATACCATGGAATACTATTCAGCCCCTAAAACAGATGGAGACTTTACATCTTTTGAATTAATGTGTATGGAGTTGAAACACATTCTTCTTAGGAAAGCATCACAAAAATGGAGAAGCAAGAATCCATTGTATTCTATGCTAATATGAAGGCAGTAGATGAGCTAATACAAGGAAGGGAGGCAGGGGCATGAGCAAGTGGGGAGAGGGGAGAAAGGAGGGGTGGGAGGTCATGCTGTGTGACACACCTTTTGGAGGTAGGACACAATTATAAGAGGGACTTTACCTAACAAATGCAATCAGAGTAACCTACTTCTTTGTACCCTCAATGAATCTGTAACCATTAAAAAAAAAGTATCCTCTTACCAAATTTTAAGTATCCCATTTGGAGTAAAATATTTTATTTCAACTAAAGGACACTATTTCAAATACTGCCCCATGGGTTGCATTGCCCTCCAGCTCATACTTCTTCATATTGCATAACTGAAACTTTGTGCCCTCTAACCAAGATCACCAGGCTAATCTCCTTTAATAAACTTTTTAAAGTTTAAAAAGATAACAACACTATGTTTAAGTATTATATAATATTGGAATATTTCACTGAGTATTAATTTTTCTTGACAATGGCATAGTAATTAGTCCATTAGTGAGCAGCAGAGTACAGTAAATTTATAGTGAAATGCTATATAGTGAGTACATTATATTATGCTCTAAAATCATCATCCATTCTCTGTTACTGAAGGGCATAAGAAGGATGGAGAAGGCAGTTAATAACTGGGGTTGCTTTATTATTTTTCAGTTTTACCCCTCTTAAGAAAGTGTAACAGTAGAATACTGCACCAACAGTCTAGTATATTAAAAGCCTTATGAAGGAGTTGACTTATAACTTTAAATAAATATTTTATATTTGCCCTTTTAATTAAGAATAAAATATTTTAACATACATACATGTATTGAGCGAAATGTTTAGGAAATTACATATGGAACACATTGTATGTAGAAACAGATTTCAAAATGACGTATAAATGATGAAGTCAACAACTGATCATGACTGCCTTATTTAAGGGCACACAACCTGGAGCCAGGCTGCTGCACTCCAGGACTGGTCCATTGTTCCATACCCAGCTGCACTATCTTCTTGAATAACAGAGCTCCAAGCAATAACACTAAGTGACCCATCTTCCTCTTTAAACTAAGTAACTTTAAAAGCATATAATGTCTCCACCTTCACAGTTTTTATGATTTCTTTTTGGCTGGGCATAGTAGCTCGCACCTGTAATCCCAGCACTCTGGGAGGCTAAGGCAGGTGGATTGCCTGAACTCACAGGTTTGAGACTAGCCTGAGCAAGAGCAAGACCTCGTCTCTAAAAAACAGCTAAGTGTTGTGGTGGGCACCTGTAGTCTCAGCTACTCAGGAGGCTGAGGCAAGAGAACCACTTGAACCCAAGAGTTTGAGGTTGCTGTGAGCTATGACACCAGCACACTCGACTTAGGGTGACAAAGTGAAACTGTCTCAAAAGATAAATAAATAAATAAGATTTCCTTTTGCTTCAAAACATGGTAGGGATTGGTGATGATCTTACTGGAGAACAGGAAGCCCACAGAGTTTCTGTGTTAACATCACAGGTTAAGTGCCAAGGTCAAGTGCACTTATCTGTCAATTCAAAAGCATTTATCTATCAATTCTTCCACACCCTGCTATTACCTTAAGAGCAGCAAATCATCTAATGAAAGATAAAACAACTGAAAAAAACTCAACATAAACTCATGAGGCTATAATTTTAAGTTATTTATTGCTTGATTTTAACAAACTTGTGATGAGAGTTTTCTTATTTTTATACTAAACAGAGTTCATAAAACTGAAACTAAAGCCCAAATACAAAGGAATTGAAGAGAGTGCTAAGAATCTACACTAGTGTAAAAGAAAAATGTGAAAGTTAGATTCGGCAAAAAAACCAAATCATTTGACGCACTGACAAAAATAATGAGATGGTAGGGAAATAAATGAATAAATACTAAAAGGCAGTTATATTAAATACCACGAATGTCACACATCTAAAAGTTTTCTTGACAATCATATCTGTCACTAAAACGAAAAGGAAGTGTTTTGGGACTTCAAATGAAGTATTTATCTGATATAAAACTAATGTTGAGTTGAAACTAAATCTTTCACAGATCACTTTAAAGTCAAATAAAATTTTAGTGCTGAGAAAATAAATTGTTCTGAAATCAAGTCCTGTGCAAACGTTGCTATTTAAGCACTGTCTGTCACCAGATTGGAAACAGCAAGGGGACACTCAGTCCATCTGGTAGAAGATCAAGCTCATGACGCTTTACTATGAGCAAAGCACCAAGACAAACAAGAGGATATGAAAGGCAACTCTCCCCAAATTCAGAGCACACTATCTTCTTATTAGATGTACAACTTAAAAGCAAGCAATACACACTTTCTCAGAGTTATATTTTATACCTGCTTTCTATTAATGAACTACTAACCAACAACGAGAACATACAAGAGTTCCGAGTTCAAGTCTTAATGGTTCTACTCCACTGTTAAATATGGTGCCACTTTCTACTTTTTTTCTTACATTCGATATTCTATAGATCAGTACCCTTTTTATACCCAGAGGTGTTTCTTCTCCAAGATTCTATCCTCACTCTTCTTTCTATCTAAGGGTAACTGCAAATCGTTGGTGATCTCAAGTATTTTCTGAATGTAAATAAATCTCTTTCTAACACATATGCTCTTTAAATCTATAGCAACATTTCAGAACTCACATCCAAGTCACAAAATCACATTCCCACGTGTCTCAAGTTTGATATTCCCACTCCAAGCTCATGATCAGCTTATGAGCTCGAGTTTGTTCACTACTTTAGTTTCTAATTTCTATTAATGGAATTACCACTGCACTGGCCAGGTAGCCTCAAAAATCTTACCATTTTTAATGAGACTTTCTGCCTATGAAAGTATTTTCATTTAACATGATCAAGTTTTAAATGAAAAGTGGTGCAGCACATGCATGTGCTCAACACGTACTATTTATTGTTGTCTTCAACCTGGATTCTTCAACTTCTCATATACATAGATATCTTCCTTTTCTTTTATAAAACTTCCATTTTCCAGCCCTTCAACCCAATAGAGTTTTGTCATTGTTAATCAACACTATATTTCTGTTCTACTTAAGACGTATCTACAAGGGAAACAAAGCTTGCATTCTAAAATGGATGCTGATAATCTCACACTTTCTTAAAGAATTAGCCAAGAAAACTAACATTTCACCAAATTTACTTATTCATGTCCTTTTTTATTTAAATAAATTTTTAAACAAACAAAATTGGGAGTAAAGCTGGTTCAGAGTTGGTTTTTATTCTTTTAAGTTTTGTTACTTTTTTAAACATACATACACAAAGGTTTAATTTAATGTAATCAAATTGTGACTCTTTAATGTCTAATTTAGAAAAATATGCCTTGCATAATGTCAAAGGACATTCTTGCATATTTTACCACTTTCATCTATAGTATATTTATTTTCCCCTATGAATAGCCAATGTTCTAAATATTATTATTATATAGTTCAGACTTTCCCCATTCTCTGCCTCATCTATCACAATGCCAGGAATACAGAAATCACTTTCTGGCCTTTGTTCCTTTTCACTGTGGTATTTGCCAATTCTTGCATAAAACATTGTTTGATTATAAGAAGCTTTAATGGCTAGGTTACTAACAGCCCGTTACTTCTCCACATCAATCTACAGATTAGCTGATCAACTTATTTCTGTGAAATTATGTTTACTATACAAAATTATTTTGAGAGACTTATTAAATAATATCAAATTCTCCCAATAGTATATATGGCATTCTATTTATTTACATTATATGTATTCTTTGCCTTTTAAGATAATTTTATTAACACCAAAGACAATTAATTACTTAAAATAAAAAGGATTCAGCCTGAAACTGCCCGTAATAATCCCTGAGCAATGGAGACCCCTACCCCCAAGCTCTTGTCAACTGGTAAATGCCAGTGTCAGATTTGGGCCAATATCCTAAAGCCTAATCCAAATGGAATAAAAACATATGGAAAGTGGAAAAAAGTAACCACTGCTATATCTGCCCAAAATCTCAAATATTAAAATTTTCTAAATCTTATTGGGGTTATGGGATATCTTAGGATGATTTTGACTTGCATTTCTCTGATGATTGAGCATTTTTTCATGTTTGTGGGCCATTCACCTGTCTTCCTCAGAGGAGGTTCTGTTCATTTCTCTTGCCCATTGATAGGATTGTTTGTTCTTTTTTTGTTGATTAATTTGAGTTCTCTATAGATCCTAGTTATCAAGTCTTTGTCAGATTCGTAACATGCAAATATCTTTTCCTATTCTGAAGATTGTCTCTTTGCATTGATAATGGTATCTTTAGCTGTACAGAAGCTTTTCAGTTTAATTCAGTCCCACTTGTTTATTTTGTATTGTTGTGATTGCCACAGAAATCTTCATAAAATGTTTCTCCAGGCTGACATCCATATCACAAAGACCCCAATGTTACAGATGCTGGCATGGATGTGGAGAAAGGGGAACACTGCTGATGGGACTACAAACTAATATGGACTCTCTTTGCAAAAAAGTATGGAGAATCCTCAAAGAACTCAAATTACACCTCCCATTTGACCCTGCAATCTCACTACTAGGCATCTACCCAGAAGAAAAAAAAAATCATTTTATTATAAAGACATTTGAACTAGATTGTTTATCACAGCTCAATTTACAATCGCTAAGATGTGGAAACAACCTAAATGTTGATCTATTAAGAAATAGATCAACAAACTGTGGTATATATATTCCATGGAATACTATTCATCCATAAAAAGATGGGGACTTTATATCTTTTGTATTAACCTGGAATGGAGTTGAAACACATTCATCTCAGTAAAGTATCACAAGAATGGAAAAGCAAATATCCAATGTACTCAATACTAATATGAAGCAAGCAGATAATCTAATTCATGCCCACATGGAAGAAAACTCATTTCAATTCAAGTTGACGGGAAGGGGAAGGAGGGAGGGGGAAGAAAGGAGGAAGATTTGGGGTGTTCCCACTTAGTGGGCACAATGTAGGGGTGTATGGTACACTTTTTTGGTGCAGGACACAACTACAAGTAGCACTCTACCTAACAAATTCAAGTACTGTGACCTGATTGTTTGGACCGTCCCATTAACAGAAAATAATTTTTAAAAGTTCTAAACATGGAAAAAATTCTTTTCTAAATCTTAGTTCCCTTATCTATCACAAAAGAGATAGTACCCTAGTTTAAATCACTTTCACAGACTTTAACCTTTCTCCAGCTAATATTTCATTAAGTTTCGATAGTCTTCACAAAGCCTCTGTACCTTCTTTTAGATGAATTAAAAAGTAGGAATTTTATAATTATTAGGAATAAAATCTTTTTTCATTATATTTACCATAAGCTCCTTATCATATTGCTTTAAATTTTTCCTTAGTACTTAAAACTCTGAAATTACCTTATGTAAGGGAAGACTGCTTCATCATCCTACTTTCTCTTCCAAAAGGTAAGTTCACTGAAAGCAAGGATCTGTGTTGTTTATTTCTACATCCTCCGCAACTAGAGTACTACATTTTCACGGGAGGTACATAATATACATTTACTATTATATTAATAATATTAGTAAGTTATTATAATTAATAATATTATATCCACCTAACCATCATCTTAAATGTAACTACCCAGATGTTCAGACTTTGACTTACCTGCTTTGTGATATTTGTACTCCGAGAATACCTAAGAAAACAGATCATAGGCAGGAGCCAGGAATAAATTAGGAGAACTTACTTAACAAAAGTAATTCACTTTCTCCCCCAGTTCATGCCTCTATCTATTTCTTCTCCCTACTATTTATTATCCCTTCACAAGTCTTTTTTTCGCCTCTTATTTACCTTCAGATTTTCTTTTTCCTCTCCTCCTGCCTCTATCCATGTGTCTCACCCAAATGAATTTCTTTAGAAATGAACATTAAAGTGTTTCAAAACAGACTGTAATTCATAGTGTTCTCAAACCACAAAGCTGAACTGAACTTAAGGAAACATTTTTGCCTTAAATCTTGAATGAAAAGATGAGCACATAATACGTTATTATCGTCCCCTACGGAAGTTTACTTTCAAGCATTCTGTTTCTTTGAAATTAACTCTATAATCTTGAACAAGGTGTTATTGCTGCTTTATTTAAATCGCTCTTGTCCTCCTCATCTACAAATAAAACGACATTACAAAGGTTGCTTTCACAGGCCTAGGAGTCTAAAATCTTTTTTAAAGTAAAATCTAGGATGAGTGCTTCAAAAGAACACTCAAGCGTAAGCACTTGATAAGTAAACACCACAAAGATTAAGAATCCTTTCAACACAAAGCTGTTTCCTAAGGGAAACTAAGGACTTTTCTCACCAGTACCCCTGCACACAGTTTTCCAATGTTGAACCCAATTGTAATGTAGTTTATTTATACATTTTCCTTGCTATACTTAATATGACAAAAAGGGCTTTATGCTTTGGAAAATGGTTGGAAATTTTCATTGAAGATGCTGTACCTAGTAAAAGTTGAAGGTTAAAGAATGGTAGAAGCCACTGAATGCTAAGGGATTCAAAACACTAAAAGTTAATGTGGAGGGAAAATCCTACAGGTTAACAAGACGCACACAAGCAGGAGATTTTGTGTGTGTATCAGTCTGGCGCAGACAAACAAAAATGTGGGAGGGGGAAACCATATCCTTAATATTCCTTCCTACCAAGGGCTCAGTTTGTAGTAACAGCTGCAACTTCTCTTAAGTGGATGCCGACACAGTGGTTTTAACCACTTTATAATGGGAAGTGCCTGAGAAACTCCTTGCACTCAAAACAGCAATGAATGGCAGAAACCGGAACGAATCTAGGGAATGTGTAGATGAACACGTCTAAGAAGGATCAGATTTAAAAGTGCTTTTTTCTGGAAAATACTGCTGATCAAGAAAACAAACAAGTTATCGCAAGGACCGAGTGAATTTAACCAAAAAATGAATGTGTGACTCTTTTCTTGATTATTTAATTTCATTAAAGAAATGGTTCAGGTATAATCAAAAGTTCAAATAAATGAAGAAATCTGGCGTGTATAGATGATCGTGCAAAGAGACTTCATCTGTTACTATTCTCAGGGATTTTAAATCGTTTTTGCTCACGATGTACATATTTATTTTTATCTATGGACTAAACAGAGTACGCTTAAAACATTTTAAGTCAAATGCAAATTAGCTCAGAGGGACTCAAGAACAAATCATTTAATTTAGGAGAATATATTGTTTAGAATATACTGCCAAATTGTTTCAGCCTTGAACTTAAGCAAAAATTATTTTTAAAATATTATACATGTTAAATTCAGTCGATGGATGATTTATAAGCATCATAGGACAGCCTGTTACAGTTAAGTATTCTTGAAAACAAACATCAGTCACGTTTTGTATATAGAAAGAAAAAGGTATAACCTTAGGGATGTCATACCTACAGTTTGTACCGCCACCTATTATGGAACTCTGAATGCTACTTCTCAAATGGTTTTTCTAATAAATTTAGACTTTTTTCTTAGTTCCAAATAATCCAGTGAAAATATTTTTTTAAAAAACCCTAACAAATTAAAGAATGCACAAGCAATAAAAACTAACCTAAAGTTAAAAAAAATAAGCCTCTTTGTCAAAGGCCACACAAAATACAAGATGACTATAACTTGAATTTCCCATTATGGATTCAAAAGAATATCTCTGCCCACTATGATTAAATAATAGTCACTCACAGGGGCTGTCATTTACTGTGGTTGTCATTTTATAGATGACTCTCTGATAATTTATTGAAATACATATGTATATATGTTTACACACATACACACATATATACACATACCTCAACAAGCCCAAATTTCAAATAATATGGAAAACGTGGTATCCTGAGGCATGAAAGCAGCAAGGCTGTGGCACAGAAGAATTACACACAAAACTAGAGCTTCAAATCCAAAAACCTGATTGAATGTTTGTTTTTTTTCTAGCACATACATAAGCAAGTATTATTGGTGGTATTGCTCTGATGTATTCTGATTGGAAAACCCTGTTGACACAAGGCTTTGAGGAATCAGACTCCGACTGCACCAAACCCCTGGAGCTGCCCAACAGGCAGCTGCTCTGAGCCCATCTGAATGCACAGCTTTCAGCCATGCACAATGTGCATGTGAAGCTCATAGGCCCTCCCTGCTCCTTAGCTGAAGTTTATCTCTTCAACGAGACTGGAAATTACTTAAAGCCACAAAACATGTCTTGTTCTACAGGGCATCCCCAAAGTCACACCTACGGTCACCAGACATAGGGAACATGAGATATTGTTGCTAAATGTACCTTTATTACAAAATATTCATTACAAAATTTTACAAAGTGGTGACCACCAGGTAGAGAGTATTTTGTGAATATTTTATAACATTTTGTAATGAATGTTTTATACACCAAGGTACTTACTATTTAGTATGAATCCCACCTCTATGACTAGTGTTTTTCAACTCCGTCTACTCATCAGTATGAGGAGCTGACTAGAGATGGGGTTAGAAAGAAAAGTGTGCCGGTCCCTCACCCCCCAAATGCCGAAAGTTATGACAGCTACTCTCTTCCCAACTATTTGATTCAGAATTGTTCAGAACCACTGTTTTTGAAGGTTTGGTAATTTTATCACTACCGTTTCTTATTACGATTGCAGGCAGTATATGAAAAAAATGTGCTCCTTAATAGCTGATAATTAGTTTTCAAAGATACTAAACATATATAGGTCATATTTTGTTTCCCTGGACATTTTGTATACTCTTCTTTTAAAATTAATTTATTTAAGAAAAAAAAAGTTCCTCAATGTAAGAAAAAGTATTTAGCAAATAACAGCACAAGTGGATATGATTTTGGAAACAGTTGTAGAAGTCTGTAATGCAATCTGTTAAGTTTTAGGGATACCAGCCCCAAGTTCCATAAGCATGGAACCAAAGCTAATGTGTTCACTGTCTTAATCCCAAGGGCGCCCAGCACAGTCTTTAGGCTTATTATACTTTTCATAATATTTGCTGAAAGAAAATAAATGACAGGTCTTGTCACTTAAAAGAAATGAGAAATACCAGCTTTGAGCAAAGGAATCCTCAGCGCAAAGTAAGTCAAAGAATACCCATGTTCCAGGGCTCCAGAACATCGGCCCCTTCCTCACTACATCCTCTGAAATCATCACATCATTCCCAGTCCAAACACTGCAGCCCCAACCAGGCTTATCTGTGAATTACAAATATGTGACAAATTGTGACATATGCATATATCATCATTTCCTTATAAAACAGATGACGATGTGGTGTGGCCAAATAGTAGACATGAAATACTCTCTGTGCCAAAATGAAAATAAACAGCTGAACAGCCCAGTGAAGATTAACTCTGCTCTGTGGCATTGAATTTTGAGATGTTCATAAAATGTGATGCATGACAACAAAGTACAGCTGTACATAAAAAAGTTAATAAACTGTCTCACTAGAATAAACAAGGAAGGAAAATTAATATATACCATAAAGATGACTTTTTTCAAAGAGTCAGGAAAATATTATAGATCACCAATCAATATCTAGTTGAATATTTAATCATTTTTTAAATAGCTACATGGAGGATTCAAACATAAGTAAAGTGGTTCCTATGACAAACCTGGAAAAATGATAAAAATTCAAATATAAATGAAATCTGTTACTAGCAAAATAACTATTCCATATTCTAGCAAGAATTTCTACAAATGACAAAGTCAATGCAGCTGAAATAAAAATAATAAATGAGTGTCCTACTTATGACTTAGTTCAAGAAACAAAAAAGAATACACCTGAGAAAGGGAAGGACCATACTTAGAATCTTCCCTCCAACTGCCTCTTTTTTTTTTTTTATTAGATCACAAACAGATAGATCATGTATACATTAATGCATTTATGGGGTACAATGTGCTGATTTCATATACAAAATGGAACGCTTACATCACACTAGTTAATATATCCCTCACCTCATTTACTTAATGGTTGTGTGAAGACATTTATACTCTATACTTAGCAGATCCCACATGTACCCTTGCAATATGCACCATAGGTGTGGTCCCACCATTCACCCTTCCTCCATCTGACCTCCTCCCTCCTGTCCCATCCCCCCACCCCCTCCTTCATCCTGGGCCGTAGTTGTGATCTATCTTCATATGAAAGTGTGAGTGATTATAAAATGGTTTCATAATAGTACTGAGTACATTGGATATTTTCCTTCCATTCTTGAGATACTTTACTAAGTAGGATATGTTCCAGCTCCATCCATGGAAACGTAGAAGAGGTAAAGTCTCCATCTTTTTCTAAGGCTGCGTTATATTCCATGCTATACATATACCACAATTTATTAATCTATTCATGGGTCGATGGGCACTTGGGAATGCAAGCTAATACGGTCCTTTTGAACAGAAGGTTGGAGAATCCTGAGGGATATAAAAGTAGACCTGCCATTCGATCCTGCAATTTCTCCACTAAGTATACATCCAAAAGACCAAAAATCACCTTTAACTGCCTCTTAATCTAAACCACTGAATTTACATCAGATAAAATAACTACCCTCTAGTTTATGCATTGTTTTTAAATGGCCAGAGTACTACTCATAATCTCTTTCGTATGTGACCATTCAGACTGTATAACTGTCAGAAAACAATGCAAAAACAATTTATGAGTATAAGAAGAAAGGTGTGAAAAGTAGACTGCAGAAAGCATAGGGTCACTACGAAAGCTCTGAAACAGACTGTGTTATGCTCCATTGTTTCATTTCCATGTAACACAGCTGACAGCATCCTTTCTGATTCACTTGCTCAGCTGATCAGTGTTGCTGATTGATTTCTGACCACATGGATTTTAGGTTTCTTGTTTGTTATGTATCTCAAAACTTTTGTAATGACCTATGTGTACCCACAAGCTAACTTTCATGAAGAGGGTGCAGGCAAGAATCCTCCAGGTAGCATGGTGGGATTGGCAGGTGTCTGGGATGTTCTCCTTTGGATCAGAATAAAAAGAATCAGAGGCAACAGATTTAAGACGTCTGACTTAATTTCTGATGATGCTAGTCCCTGGATACTGGGCTGAATCTACACTCATCAACTTCCACTCTAGGTACAAGAAGAGAATGTGACTATTGTCAGGTGGATGCCAAGCCATTCATTAGAAGAGTTTTTTCACACCCTGTCTGCCAGTTAAAAGCAAGTCTCACTAGATGTCTTGTCATTTGAACAAGGAAAAAAGTAAAATAAATATATGGAGACTGAAAAAAATAAATACAGTAACACAAACAAAAGGTAATTCTGGTCCTGAAAAATCAGAAGGAAAAAGAATCTATCTCAAAAATTATTTAGCACAAAAACCTTAAGGAGTATTTTTTTTTAATTGTTGGGGATTCATTGAGGATACAAGATGATGTGTCATACACTGAGACCCCGACCCCCCCTCCTTCCCTCTCTACTCTTCCTTTCCCCCACCCCCACCCTCCTGCTCTCTCTCTCAGTCTCCCCTTTCACCACCCTCCACCATGTCATTAATTGTCATTAATTAATTGTCCTTATATCAAAATTGAATACATAGGATTCCTGCTTCTCCATTCTTGTGATGCTTTACTGAGAATAATGTGTTCCACTTCCATCCAGGTTAATACAAATGCTATAAAGTCTCCATCTTTTTAATGGCTGAATAGTATTCCATGGTATACATATACCACAGCTTGTTAATCCATTCCTGGGTTGGGGTGCATTTAGGCTGTTTCCATATTTTGGCAATTGTAAACTAAACTGCAATAAACAGTCTAGTGCAGGTGTCCTTATGATAAAAGGTTTTTTATATTTCTGGATAGATGCCCAGTAATGGGATTGCAGGATTAAATGGAAGGTCTAGCTTGAGTTCTTTGAGGGTTCTCCATACTTCTTTCCAAAAAGGTTGTATAGTTTACAGTCCCACCAGCAATGTAAAAGTGTTCCTTTCTCTCCACATCCACACCAGCATCTGTAGTTTTGAGATTTTCTAATGTGGGCCATTCTCTCTGAGGTTAGGTGATATCTCAGGGTGGTTTTGATTTGCATTTCTCTAATAATTAAGGATGATGAATATTTTTTCATATGTTTGTTAGCCATTTGTCCGTCTTCTTGAGAGAAGGTTCTGTTCATCTCTCTCTTCCCCATTGATATATGGGATTATTGGCTTTTTTCATGTGGATTAATTTGAGTTCTTTATGGATCTTAGTTATTAAGCTTTTAACTGATTCAAAATATGCAAATATCCTTACCCACTGTGTAGATTGCCTATTTGCTTTGGTTGTTTTCTCCTTAGCTGTACAGAAGCTTTTCAGTTTAATTAAGTCCCATTTGTTTATTTTGGTTGTTATTACAATTGCCATGGCAGCCTTCTTCATAAAGTCTTTCCCCAGGCTGATATCTTCCAGTGTTTTTCTGATGCTTTCTTTGAGAATTTTTATCATTTCGTGCCTTAAATTTAAGTCCTTTATCCATTTTGAATCAATTTTTGTGAGTGGAGAGAGATGCGGGTCCAGTTTCACTGTTTTGCATGTGGATATCCAGTTCTCCCAGCACCATTTATTGAATAAGGAGTCTCCCCCCACTACATGTTCTTGTTTGGTTTATTAAAGATTAGGTGGTTGCAGGTTGTTAATTTCATTTCCTGGTTTTCTATTTGATTCCAAATGTCTATGTCTCTATTTTTGTGCCAGTACTATGCTGTCTTGACCACTGTGGCCTTATAGTACAGCCTAAAATCTGGTATGCTGATGCCCCTGGCTTTTTTCTTATTACTAGGAACTGCCTTAGCTATACAGGGATTTTACAGTTCCATACAAAATGCAGAATCATTTTTTCCAAGTCTTGAAAGTACGATGTTGGTATTTTAATAGGGATGATGTGGAATGGGTAGATGGCTTTGGTAAGTATAGACATGTTAACAACGTTGATTCTTCTCAGCCATGAGCATGCTATGTTCTTAGAGAACCCCAAAGACTCAACCATAAGACTCCTGGGAGTCATCAAAAAATACAGTAATGTCTCCGGATATGAAATCAATGTCCACAAGTCAGTAGCCTTTGTATACACCAATAACAGTCAAGATGAAAAGGACACAACTACCTTCACCATAGTTTCAACGAAAATGAAATACCTAGGAATATAACTAACAAGAGAGGTGAAGGATCTCTATAAAGAAAATCATGAAACCCTAAGAAAGGAAATAGAGGACTTTAAAACTGTTTTATATCATCAATAAAAGGTTGAAATACCAATTACCTTGAGATGTAAGAAAAAGTTAATAGGGAACACGAGAAAAGGGGATTCCACCTAAGAAGGGTAGCTGCTCTGGAAGAAAAATACATGAGTTGAAACAGAAACAATCAAAGACAAATACTTTCTTTTAGTGAAAAAACACAAATAAAACCAAACAATGAGCTGAGCATGCAGATGAAGGCTCTCTGTGTCCTGTACAAACTTAAAGAAAGAAGATCTATTCCTAGTCACTTCCTGACAACATTTTAAATTATAAAAACACCAGGGAGGGTGGGATCTTTGAAGTTTCTACTTGAAGAAATAAAACTAACTCTAGTATGAATCTTTTTTCAATTTTTTAATCATTTAAAAACAACAGAAGAACATTCTTTTTATGAAAGCTTTCATAAAGGGGAAAGGGTTTTCCTTCTTGGAAGAAGTCACTTGATTATTTATTTGCTCTAGTGAGCAAGAAGAAATATCATCTCCAACAAAGTTAGCTAACACTTGTTACGTGCTCATGAAGTGCTCAGCTTCTAAACTTCAGATTTTTTTATATGCATGACCTTTACAATACATCCATGAAATGGGTACAACTTAATCCCCCACTTACCTATCAGAAAATAGAACCATAGAGAAAGACACATGAACACAGAGTTAGTATTTAGATACTGTATAGTAATAAGAAAGATTGAGAGAGCGTATGAAAATTTCAGTTATTGTGTACATTACCCAGGGTCTGGGTTACTGGGATTTCTCCTTAATTTTCTACTTCACTCTTCCTTAAATACAACATATATTTATTTTAACAACAGTCTCTTCTTCACAATATAGCAGTTCTGGTGAGAACTCTGAAATATTAAAGAAAAACTGTATATTTCATGTGACCTGGTGGGATAAAAGTTACCTTGATTAAAGTTATGAAACTTTGGAGTTGTTTTTCTAGTTTACTAGGCTATTTTTACTTGTTGAAATACCATCAAAGCAAGTAAACAAAAAAGTAACGTCAACACAATTAATTTTAAAACACACAAAATGCTGGCGTCTTTCAAGAACATAAAATAAGAACTCTATCGTCAAAGAACAAAGAAAACCCATCCATATTCTGCTTTTCTATAGTCACAGACAATACAAAACCTAAAAATGAAAGTAGTCCATTTATCTCAACATCGCAAATAAAAATTTCAATATCACAATAGCCTAGCTTCTGTACACTTTTCTAAATACACAGCGCATAGTTTTGTTTTCAACATCACTTTTTCAATCTAAAAATTCCTCAGGACAAATGTCAAGCAGCATATTTCAAAAGACCAAAACTAAAAAACTGTAAGACAATTGTGAAATTATTAAAGTATAAGGAATTCCTCTGTGAATTATTTGATAAAAATTCTTTCTTCCTTCTTGACTCCATTCCAAACCTATCAAAAACTATTAATCCGTTACATCAAGCATCAGTTGAGCAAATACTATATACAAAGCGTTTGTTTGAGGCACTGTGGTAGTTAAAACATACAATCTAATATTCTAGGAATGTACAATCAGGAAGTGAGGCAAAGCATGATATACTACTATATGATTCTATTTAATAAAAACTAAATGACTTCTACAGGCTCTAAAGTGCTAGAAAATTCAGAAGGGGAATAAAACAAAATACGTTTCCTCTTCTGAGATCCTTTGGTGATCCCAGCCAACCCCAAACTCCTGCCCTAACCTGCATCCCACATTTCCTTCTTTTGCTTGTTTAACTCCGTGTACCCTTTAGGTCTCAGCACAAACGCCATCTGATCATCTACCACACTAAGACACCTCCTTTCCACCTCCGGTATGCTTGTCTATCATAGAAATGAGACTCACCCGTTGTTGTCTGTTGTCTGTCTACTCTGTCTAGCTATGGGGGGACGTTTGCCTTATTTTACCCCCATACCCCACGGCTTCAGGCCCTTGCACATAGGATACACTTAACAAATATTTCTGAAACCAGTAAACAAGTGCATATGTGGCAGGACAAACAGATGGTTACGTGCAATTCAGATCCAGGATTTAGAACTTTGAGAGAAGGGAGGGGAAACCGAGACTTGCTGAGAGAGTGTGAGCAGGAGGAGAGAAGTCCAGGCTGACCCTGTTATTTTGTGCTCAGGAAGAATGAAGTGGTTGAGCAGAGTAGGGTGCAACCAACATATGGGGGGCTACATCCTACTAGAGATAAAATTCACCAGAAAATTATGAAATCTTAGGATTAAAAATTATAATTAAGAAGTCAGTTTTAAATAACATCATTCTCTTATTCAGAAACACATATGGCTTCTCAGGGCAGAATAAAGCACAGACTAGCTATCCTTTGTCCAAAATGCTTGTGATGGGAAATATTTCAGATTTTCAATTTTTTTCCAGATTTTGGAATAGTTACAATACATATACTTACTGGATAAGCATCCTAATTAAAAAATCTAAAATCCAAAGTGCTCCAATGAGCATTTCTTTTTGAGTTTCACATTGATACTCAAAATATTTTGGGTTTTGAAGCATTTTGGACTTCCAATATTTGAATCAGGGATACTCAGTATGTAATATACAATCAAGGTCGAGCATTCAAAAACTTTCCTGCTTCCATTTCCTCTGTTTTAGATCCTTTAATCTGTTCATAAATTCCATCTACAATATTCCATACTACACCAACAGAACTAGTACTACAGAATTAGCAAACAGTAACTTTCACCTGGAAGGAACTCTTAGCAGGCAGCCCTCTGTCTTATCTTTATACACTAAAGACTAATGTGGTGCTGGACAAATTACAGGTCCTAAATAACTGAAATTTGTCTGATTTTAATCCAATTATCTGCCGGATATGTGATCATGACTTGTCTCTATGATTCAGATCTGCAAATACAGACAATATCATTTGTCTTGTGGGGTGTTTATGTACAGCATAAGTTCAAAAATGAGTTCCCTCTTTTTCGCCATTGTTCTTCCTGGACATCTCTACTGTCCTTTGAAAAACATGATGAAATTTAACCGTTAAATCAATCCCTCTTTCTAAATCACCAAAAAAGGAAAGTTGTGTCCTTGTCAGTTAATGAGAATAGTCAATTAGGGTATGTTATTGACACAAAGGGTATTTTGAAAGACTCACATTTATAGATAACAAAAATGACAAAAATCCATCATCCCATCCCACAAAGCAAAGACAGGAGCAGCAGAGCCAGGTGGAGAACGCAAATCATTATAGATTTCAATCCCCATGGCTTCTCCTGAGTCGCTTGCTTCCTTGAATCTCTCCCTTTAGTAAGAAGTCTAATAGTGGAAAAGACAAAATAAATTCTGCATGGGCACAAAAAAAGTCCAAATAACTGGGTTTTACTATCAAGCACTGGACATTGATGATAAAGAATTAAGTTGCTGGTCAGAGTCCCCCCTTCACGCTAACGGAGCGGCAAGGACTCCGAAGTCCAGTGTTCTGCCAATGAAACGTAACTGACAGACATTTTCTAGCTACCAAAGAAAACGTAAAGGTTTTCATGGGTTTATTTTAAATAATCACATGCTATTGTTCCTTTCCTGAAATAAACAATAGTTCTTTCAAAACCTCCTTGCAGTGAGCTGCAAGGTGAAATTAGCAACTACTTTCATGATCTTAAAACTACCAGCTGACTTTCAGGGCTCCAGCTTTCCACAGCTGAGTTGGAGAAAGTTTTAGTGGTCTGAACAGAAAATGAGATCAGCCACAGTATTTCCTTAAGCGATAGCCATTTAATTCAGAGCAAGGCTCTGATGCTCTTCATGTCTGTGAAGGCTGAGGGAGGTGAGGAATGAAAACCTAGCAGAGCTTGGTTCATGGGGTTTAATGAATGAAGCCATTTTCATAGCAAAAAAAAATGCAAAGTGAAGCTCAAGTGCAGATGTGGAAGCTGCAGCAGGTTACTCAGAAGATCTGGCTAAGACAGCAGGTGAAGGTGCCTACACTAGACGAGAGATTTTCAATGGAGATGAAACACCTTCAACTGGAAGAAGGGAACTTCCTTCCACCTAGGAAGTTCATGCCTAGCTTCAAAATTAGGATAGGCGGGCTCTCTTGTTAGGGACTAATGCAGCTGCTGACTTCAGGCTGAAGACAATGACCAGTACCTCCTGGAAAATCCTAAGGCCTGTAAGAATTATTCTAAATCTCTGCTTGAGCTCTATGAATGAAACAATAAAGCCTGAGTTGAATCCACTGCTGACAGAGATCGACCACTCAGAAAAAAGGATTCCTTTCAAAATATTGTTGCTTATCGACAATGCACTATGTCACCCAAGAGCTCAGATGGAGATGTATGTTCAAGAGAGATCAACATTTGTTTTCACACCTGCTAATACAACTTCGATTCTGCAGCCCATCCACCAAGGAGGCATTTCAACGTTCAAGTCTTGTTACTTAAGAAATACATTTTATAAAGCCACAGCTTCCATAGATAGTAATTCCTCTGATGAATCTGGGAAAAGTAAATTGAAAATCTCTGGAAACAAAAATTACCGTTCTAGATGACATCAAGTATATTCACAATTGATGGGAGGAGGTCAAAATATCAGCATTAACAGTAGTTTGGAAAAAGTTGATTCCAACCCTCGGGGAAGACTTTGAGAGATTCAAGACGTCAGTGGAAGAAGGAAGTGCCGAGGTGGTAGAAAGGGCAGGAGACGCAGAATTAGAAGTGGAGCTGAAGGTGTGACTGAATTGCTGTAATCTTGTGACTTGAATGGATGAGGAGCTGCTTTTTAGGAAAGAGCCTTAAAGAAGTGGCTCCTTGACATGGAATCTACTCTCAGTAAAGATGCTGCAAACACTGTTGAAATGAAAAAAGAAGGTTTACAACACCACACAGATTTAAGTGATGAAGCAGCGGCAGGGGCAGAGAGGGCTGATTCCAATTTTGAAAGTTCTACTGTGGATAAAATGTTATCAAACAACAGAACATGCGACGGAGACATATTTCCTCAAAGGAAGAGCCAACCAACAGAACAGTCTTCACTGCTGAATTATTTTAAGATACTGCCACAGCCAGCCTAACCTCCTGCAACCACACCCCTAAGCAGTCAGCAGCCATCAGCAAGGAGGTCAGACCCTGCACCAGAAAAATGATGACAACTCCCTGAAGCCTCCGATGATTATTAGCATTTTTCAGCAAAGGCCATTTTTTACTTAAGGTATGTACACTGTTATTACATATACTGCTAATGCACACTTACCAGACTACGGTGTAGTATAAACCTAACTTTCACATGCACTATGAAATCAAACAATTTCTGTAGCTCATGGGACCAAATACACAATATATCTGAGGTTGTGTCCGTGTATCTTAATAAAGTTGAAAGTCTCCCCAGTCTTAACTACCCTGCTATTTCATTAGTCCACAGCTGAAACAAGGCATTGTTAAGAAATTACATTAACGTGAAAGTCGAATCGTCTAAGCTTGGCATTCATTATCTACCTTTTAATTTCTTTTTATTTAAGTCTAGTCAAAGAATTTCCTGACCAAAATATTTTTAGGAAAACCAATTTTATCAGGACTTAAAAGCCTGGCTGAGCACAGTGGCGCTTGCCTGTAATCCTAGAACTCCAGGAGGCCGAGACAGGTGGAATGCTTGAGTGCTGGAGTTCCAGACCACCCTAAGCAAGAATGAGACCCCATCACTACTAAAAACAGGAAAATTAGCTGGGCGTTGTGATGGGCACCTGGGCTCCCAGCTTCTTGGGAGACTGAGGGACGAGGATAGCTTGAGCCCAAGAGTCTGAGGTTGCTGTGAGCTACAACAATGCCACAGCACTCTTACCAGGTCAACAGAGTGAGAATCTTTCTCAAAACCAAACCAGCAGCAACAAAAAAAGACTGAAAAGCCTTAAACTTTACCATGATTTTCTTCCTATCACCAAGACATCAAAATAACATAAAATATAGCTAATCACACTGTCCACATAAGGGAAAAAACAGTACAACAATATAGAGGGAATGATCTTTATGTTTCTATCTAATCCATAAACATAAACAACCTAAGAAAGACTTCAAAAACATTGTGAAAATGTTAAAATTACTATGTTCAATATACAGAGGGTGTTGAAAAAACTTACACATTTTAAGAAAGGAAAAACTTGTATTAAAATTGTAATATTCAATATATGCCAATAACACAGTGGTTCTCAACCTTCCTAATGCCAGGGCCCTTTAATACAGTTCCTGTGGTTAGCAACCCACAGGCTGAGAACCACTGCAATAACAAAAGACAAATACAAGATGCGTTTGCCTTCTGCAGTTACAAAGACGATCAAGTGGTCACCATCGTCCTCCGGACACCTGTGATTACAGAGAATTATTGCCTGAGCAATGTTGACCAAAGTGCCCACTTGTATTGTGGCGCTGACGCTGCAGTTTCTTCCCTAAGTACTGCCAGGGAGCAGGTTTCTACGATAGTCAACATCCTTGAAGGTCCCCATATCCACACCTCCACTGTCATTGTACTTCCACAATGTTCTTGAACTTCAAATACCACTTCAAACCAATCTTGCTCTCCATGCTCCTCAAATAATACCTTCTGCCATTTTCTTTGACTATTCTACCTGATGCATGGTTGACAGTCCCATTCATTTCATGAAGGCCATCTTTTAAGCAAAGGTCATACTGCACATTGCTACTGTAACTCAATTCAACTTTGAAAAGTAGTACGTTGATAATGTCTCTTAAAATGTGGATACATTTTTTGCATGCGTGGTATAAACACACAGGATACAGAAAGTTAATAGGCACCACCCATAGCACTCATAAAGTAACTGCAGGAAACTGTATGTTAATAAGAATGACTCCCCATTCTTTAAAGTGTTTACATTGTATTCAGTGTCAGTCTTTTCACTAAATGTAACAGACAACTCTAAAACCATTTAAAGCACGTATTTAAGTGAATTATTACTGTATGATTAGCTACCCACACCTTTTGAGGTCCACAGTGTAACTTAGAAACACTCATTCAACATCTCTGTCTTGAAGTCAATCTTGTTCTAACCCCAATATCATTTTTAATCACTCTTTCAAATCTGTCTTGGTATAGATCATGCTTTTGTAAATTTTTATATTTTACATTATTTCCTAAATTTTATAGTTGCAGAAGGCTTTAGAAATCATCAGCTCCATCTCTGTTAGTGTATTACACGTAAAGAATATCTGACTATGCTTATCAGAACAACTAGAGTGAAGTCACGGGATACAAGTCATTTGGGGTTCCGGATACTAAAAATGAAAATGCACCCAGACCATCTTTAGACTCCAAGTCTCATCCCAGCCTGCGACCTTACACTCTCTTATGATTACTTCAGTCTATCTCCAGAATGATAAATTCAAGGCAGGGCTTATGTTAGATGTTTTTGGAAGTACCTCAGAAATATCAATTATTTTAGCATTGATCGATTGCCTGGATTCACCCATGTACAATACATAGAAGAAGACAAAGTAGCTGGAATAGTTCCCGTGATCATTCATTGCTCTGTAACACTGACTTTCAGCAGACTTAACTTTCTTCTTGTTGAAGATGCCCTTGTTGTAAGCTAAGGACATCTTTGATAATCAGGGACTTCTTTATTCCTGAGCATCTTGAAGAGAACCCATGTAGGTACTTGTCTAAACTTGTCTAAATTATGTGAATTAATTGCAAATTTAATAACAACATCATCCTACCTGAAGAAATTCCTACACAGATTCAGTGCTGCTTTGTAACTGGTTTTCCCTTTTGCTAAAAATATCTGTCTTGGACCCATAAAAATATATCTTCAAGGTAACTGCTCACGCCAGTCTTGGGAAGGACATTTAGGCTCTCCATCTCTTTGGGCCATTTAGAATTAACCCACTCTGATTTTCAGCAGCAAATTGCAAGCAAATACTCTACTGTGCATCCCCAAGGATCCCCCGCTTCCTTAAATCCACTCCTGCTGAAAGAGGAAAAAAGGCAAACAAGACCAGGAGGAAACTTAGGGACTGCAAACCCAGAGAGGACAGAACGCCTTCTTTGTTTATTTGGAAGGCTCCTTCCTAATTTCTTACCTGACTTCCTTCTTTCTCAGCTAGAATGGTAAAAATGTGTAAGGCAAAGCCTGGGGCTGATTCCAAGATAAAAGAGACATGAAGCAGACCCCCCCAGCCAGACACCAGTCTGGGCGTGTGGGAACGGTTTTCTATGGTTTCCAAGGTCATCATTCAGAAATTCAGCCGGCTGCCAATAAAGAACCAGCCTTTTTCCTGGAATGTCCTAACAGATCCCTAGGAACCTAGCCTGGGAGGCAGTTACATTTTACCAGATTAGAGGAAACGATGACTCACTGATAAGGTTTCCCAGCCATTTTTCTTTCTAATCATTAACACCTTCAACAGCTGAGTACCTAGATTCCAAGAAGTAAAATAACCACTAGACACTGCCTCTTCATAATCCCTATGCAAAAGATGCATAGTAAAAATACGGAGAAATTTCAATATTCTTTGATTTTTATTGTCCGCATGAAGTATCTGTGAGTATTTTACTCTATGTTTCTATACTGATTTGCTAATTATTTTTAAAAGGAAAAGGAAGAATTTAAATATTTAATTTAAAACATCAAGAAATTCAATTAGCTAATATCCCAATATACTCACACAATATATACCCACACACACACGTCAGGAACCTAGCTCAGCAGAAAGCACGTTATTAAATATATAAACAGATTCACGAATCCGTTCTCATCTCATAATGAATGGGTCAGATGTTGAACTCTCTTTACCAACAACTTTCAATAAAATGTTTCTCTTTACAAATAGGTTTCAACAATGATACATAACATTGTATCCAGTCTATTATAAACCTCATTTCTAACCCCATAAAATATACTGGGAAACTCCATTATTATACTTACACATTTCTCACTTTCACCCTTCGGTTTCTTTTATTTTTTATTCTTTAAAATGCCACAAAATAAATATAACGTTCATACTAACAGAGTTGTTTGATTTTAACTGTCTCTCCCTTGATTTTTAGTACCATCTCATCAGTTCTTAGTAATAGTCAAAATTCAGCTTTGGCATAAAGAAATACAGATCCAAACTCTTATATAAACAGCCGCCAATGAAATTGTAGGGTTTGTGGCTGCTCCCTAGTTCTCATGTATTTTTTTTTTTTTTGCATTCACATATATTTAGATTTCCATAACAATATCAAATTATTCGTTTTACATTAATTAGGGATAAAATCAGCTGAAGTCATGTATATGTAATTTTTGTAAGATGTGCAGAATTCTTATTATTTTTCTACTTTTCTTTCTAATAATGGAGGTTATGAAACAGAAGACACATTCAGGAATATATGAACACAATATACTATATCTCACAGGGTATAAGCATTAGTGTTTGTTCCTATGGCTGTCATGTGAGTAAATATATTTGTCATTTTTAATTTCAGATGTCTGTCATCTACACAAAGAAAGTTTTGAGTTTGTATTTAGAAAACAGCTATTGCAAATAACTTTGTTTTGTCTGTACAGCTGTGTAAACTAACATCTCCCTCCATTTAATTTAATAGTCCCACATATCTCCAAAAAGAATGACTGAGCTGATTTTAGTCTAAGAAATCATGCCAGGTTTGACAGGCACTTTCATGTAGCCCTTAGTGGCTAACAAGATGCTTATCTAATCCAGACCTCAAATGAAGGCATGCCAAGACTTACAAAACATAGACCCTAACTTCTCTGCAGCAAATATTTTATGGAAAGTGATTTTACATATGTTCTTGTACAATATTACTACCTTGCTATCATAAAATGCACTGAATCACCTAATGGATTCTACAAACCTAGAGTCTTAACAATGTCTTCTTAGAAAAGAGACTCCATAAGCCTTAACTTGTGGAGAGTTAAAACCTGGCTTAGGCAAACCTCTCATAAAAGAAACCTTTCCAGTCTAGATAGGTATATTACAAACTTTTAGATGAAAGACATTTTCATACAATTACTGGCACTGTTGCTTCAGACGGTGCATATTTAGAGAGACCATAATAATAACATTTCTGTGTTAGAGGTTTCAGACTAAATGTCCCAACCAACGAGGAGAAATATAATATGGGGAGAAAAACGGACCTGTCCACCATGCGTGTCTGCACACACATACACACATGTACACTCTGCTTGGTAACATCAAAACATGAAACGTTTAGCCTAAGGTCTGTTCTACAATAGAAAATACGTTAGCTTATTTTATCTTGTCTTTCCAGTGAAATCTTCCATACTTAAATGACCTAACACAAATAACTGGCAATACATTTAACATACAGGTCAAAGAAATTGATAGTTGGAAATTATTTAGCACATAATAATTATTTACAAAGAGGCCTAAAATACTTGGGTGCCCTTTAAAAGGAGCTTATGTGGGCTCGGCGCCTGTGGCTCAAGCGGCTAAGGCGCCAGCCACACATACCTAAGGTGGAGGGTTCGAATCCCCAGCCCGGGCCCTCCAAACAACAATGATGGCTGCAACCAAAAAATGGCCAGGCGCTTTGGTGGGCGCCTGTGGTCCCAGCTACTTGGGAGGCTGAGGCAGGAGACTCGCTTGAGCCCAGGAGTTGGAGGTTGCTGTGAGCGTGATGCCATGGCACTCTACCAAGGGGGATAGCTTGAGGCTCTGTCTCAAAAATAAAATAAAATAAAATAAAATAAAGGAGCTTATGTGGCTTCAGGGCTTTTGCTTTCTAACAAAATGTTTCCCCAGTTGTCAAGTATCCTGGCACTTCAACTAATATTGAATCGTGCATTACATTTCACAACTTTCATGGTGGTAGGTATCACATAAAATATTGGTTAAATTATTTAAAATCTTGTATTTAAAAAAATATATAGAAAGCCAAAATATAGAAAGTTTAGCAGGACATGAGACTTGAGGATGACCGGAAATGGAATAGGCACCAGGATTAATAAAAGATAGGTTGTATAAAACAGAACAAGAGAAACTTCCAACAAAATCTTTTATGTGACACAGTAATTACTGATGTAATAATACCAAGCGGGGGGCAGGTTTTAGATGCATCACTTGTCGGTCACCATAAACTATCTTACCATGAGTAGAGTATTCATAGACATAACAATCAAAATACTATTCCTTCATCCTAAAAGACCATTCCCACAAGACTTGTACTTCTAGTTGAGACTTACATTTCTTTTCTGTTTAATTAAGTGGCTCTCAGTGTTTAGCAGATTGTGTAACACACTGTGAGTTGATATTTGGCAGATATAGTTTTGTTACCAACCAGACTGTCATGCTGCAGTTACAATACTTTGTTAGCAGAACCTTGATTTTAATCAGACTCACCAAAGTGACCATGACCTTTCATGAGAGGAGGAACATCTCCCAAGCTGTGAATCACAACTGAACTAATGTAATTAACAGTCACCAGGCCACTCCCCAATGGTGACTGTTTGAAGCAAGGTCATGATTCCATGTCTGACAAATAAAGAAGTTGCTCTTTCAAAGAGTTGTTTGTGGGGAAGCTTCCCTTTTCTATGTCTGGGGACAATTATGGGAAGGGGTGACTGTGGGGCAAGCCTAAAGTCTACAGTCCACAAGCTGAGAAAAAAAATTTTTTGGAAACACCTACTGATCCTGTCACTGAGCCCATGAATTAACCCTGAAGCTACACTAACTACAGACTTCTTATTATACAAGACAATACATATCTAATTTGGGTTTGTTATTATCTGTGGCTAGAAGTACACTCACTGATGATAGGTATACTATTACTAGAATTTTTATCTGTATCTCCACATAGTATGTATTCTTAAAAAAATATGACCTACTATCAAAAACTTATTTCTAAAAATAAAAACGTATCATTTCTGGATACAAAAACTCTAAGGAGCACCCTACTTCACTAGGAAGTCAGAAAGGAGACACCCAGGCATGTCACAGAACACCACGGGTGAGTGCAGGTATAAAAATCTCATTCTGATTCAGACATCATTTATAATGATTACTTATATAGCCCTATTTATTTAAAACCTGCCAACCTCATCAGGAAGGAACTTCCTCTATACAATTTAGTGTCAAGAAAGAAAAGGCTGGGACCTGCCCTTCTCATTGATGCTGGGCCGTTCCCCATTCAAAACCATTTCGTTTTCAAGAATAGCAATAGGTTATTTATGATACTATTTAATACGAACATTAACGTTCTGCTCGAGGTCATGCATTTCATTTTAACTCTTTCTCAGCAGTGAGTTAACTGACAATGTCAGAGACATAATAACATCTTTCAAAAAAAGAAATAAATCAGGGGCAGCGCCTGTGGCTCAAAGGAGTAGGGCTCCAGCCCCATATGCTGGAGGTGGCAGGTTCAAACCCGGTTCTGGCCAAAAACAGAAGGACGGACGGAAGGAAGGAAGGGAGGGAGGGAGGGAGGGAGGGAAGGAAGGAAGAAAGAAAGGAAAGAAAGAAATCATTCAAGAACATTTAGGAATCCATGTTGACCACTACTGGGAGAATAATAGACAAACTTCTGTTCAAGATTTTGGTCTAGTAGAGAAAAATCAGAAATCTGACAACTTGTCCCATATTTGTTCAAAAAGCTTTCTCATAGAAATCTCCCTTCTGAATAATTCACTTTGTGAAAATCTTTTCTTGATAATTATCAATAGGAAGTCCAAATGTGGTTATAATGAGTATGTGTACACTAATTCAAACAAATCTAAAAAGTTAGAATAAGTTATATCTTATATAAGTTTATATTTACATCAACTTATGTCAGAATCCACAGAGAAGTTCCTGAGTCAGTCAATAGTATTATTTGCTTTTACCACTGGGTTGGGGGGGTAAGTAATAAAAATTCAGGCTTGCCCTGTGCCTCAGGGTGTATATTCTTGTCTTCTGAATGTACCTATCAGAAACATTACGGTCACCCCAGTATCTAGAGAACAATATAAAGAAAAGGAAAACTTAACACTGCTGGAAGTCATTTAGGGCGACAATTAGCCAGTTGGCCACTAAAATAACCCTGTTTTAGACTGCAACTCTGTGCATATATTTATGCCATCTAACTAATTATGATTTCATTTAGTTTCACAGATCCTTTAAAGAAACAAGATCTTTTCTGATTATAAATTCAGACATATAATTAAATCTGAGATTAAAATAGTCTCCAAAGAACGCCCCAACACATGATCTTTTTCTGTTCTTGCTTCAACATCCAGAAACTTATCTCTTACTATAAGAAGTACCTAACTTTTTAAAATCCATTTCTTTTACCTTGATTTCCTCCCACAACAATGAATCTTGCTTAACTTGGGGAGCTTTGTTTGTTTGTTTGTTGCAATTCACATCATTTTTTTCTTAGTCTTTCATTCATTTTTCATCCAATGCCCCTGCCCTCTAGACACACAATATTGTATACTAGGTCCGACAATAAAGTTTGCAAACTCCTCCTAGAAAAAGTGCTCCATACCTACCTCTTTGCTGAATATCACAGTCACCAGATGACCCAGGGAAGTCCTTAGAGGTGATATCCAGCAGTGAGGTAAGATATGGAGCACTTTTTCTAGGATGATTCTGTGAACTTAACTAACCTCCTATCTATTATTGGCCCCTTTTGCATTATTTTTACCAAATTCTTAACTTTTTTTTTTTTTTTTTTGCACATGAGCCTTTAGGAACTACCAATAGTAAGCATTTGTTAATATTTTGAGAGAAAAAAGAGTAAATATTCACAAAATTAAAGAGGGGAACTGTTCACCCACGAAGTACATAATTGAGAAAACCAAAACCAAAGTTTTTTCTAAGTCTACTCAGTGTTTCAAGTCCCTCAGTCACCTGAGGTATTCTAACATTATATAACGATTCCTGGTGCACAATGATGCCTTTGTAAACTGCTCTGAGAACTCTGAGAGAACAGCCTGCTACGTGTCGACTACTGCGTGCACCGTTAAAACTCCATTGTTCTGGATGATGACAAACCTCTCATTTTTCACTCAAAACTTATTATCTTCAGAAATCCAGTTTTCTTGCCCAGACAGAGACCATGATTTCTTAACATTGTTCACAGTTGATTATTTTTTCTCTGTTTTTCGTCTCCTCAGATACCCGTCTGAGACTACAAAATCTCACCTACAGGTCCAGGACCCTCCCCGCACATCATGCCTTGTTAATGCCAACCTAATTTGGACTGTGTCTTATACCTGCCAAGAGCATCCACGTACACAGGGTAAGAGGTCCTCTGAGCCTCATAATGTCCCCAGGCTACTGAGAAGGAGCAGGTTATTTTTGTCAGGATACATGCAAGAAAACTTCGGCTGAGTGGAGTTCAGTAACTTGCCTAAATGTTAAAACTGGGATTCCAGCTTTGGTCAACTTCAAGACCAATGCTCAAAAATGCTATACCGTCTCTTAACATTCCTCATGCCTGTGACAACAATACTGCAACTGGGAGTCCACATACGAAAGCCGAGCCTTTCTTTCATTTACTGGTATTGAGCTCTGGGGCCACACAACTCCACAGAGTGCAATGACCCAACTTAGTACGCCAAACTCTACAACTAAAAGGAGACTGGAAGCCTACAGATATTCTTTTGGTTTTTTTTTCTAATCTTGGATGTTGCCCAATTTTCAACAGCCGCCAACTGCTCTTCTCTATAAATGGAATCTAGGGCACTGTACACCTTGCAAGTTTTATTTTTAAAGGTTTTATCATAGCTGAAACTGTGTGTATATGGCTACTTTTTAAACGTGGAAAGGCCCAAGTGTTGGTTTATCTGGGGGAAAGGTATGTCCTGCCCACAAGTAGGTGTGTGGGTTTCTTTGATTATTTGATCGATTAATTTATTTTTTTTACTTACTTATTTTCACCTGAACAGCTCCCCTGTGTTAATACATGCAGTTCCTCGGAGTTAATACATGCTGTCATTTGAGTTAACACATGACAAATGCCCACCTTTGGAATCATATGGGAAAGGGAGCGTCAGTCAGAAGTAGTGATCCATGAGTGGCAAAGACAAGCAGCTGGACGTGGCTGCCAGGGAAAGGATGCCCAAGCATTTGTGCAGAGAGAGGCCAGGGCTGCCAGGGGTCTGTCCACCATAATATACAGCCCACTCCTCCTCGAACTTTGAAGATCTGCTAGTCTGAAAGTGATGGCCTTCCTCCTGCACACACCCTCACTCCAGGCCTCCAGCACACACCCTCACTCCAGGCCTCCAGCACATACCCTCACTCCAGGCCTCCGGCACACACCCCCACTCCAGGCCTCCTGCACACACCCTCACTCCAGGCCTCCTACCCTCAGACTATGCAGCTCCAGCATTTGGCACACGCTGCTGCTCTGTTGGGACTGCCCCTTCCACCTAGTGAATTCCCCTCTGCCTTCTACACTGGGAAAGTCTAAATTTTTCTAAGGAGTCTTCCTGAACCATTGTCCCCTGTCCTATCACCACCTTCACTTACTGAAAGCTAAGGCTGTTCCTTCCCATGGTGTCAAAGCACATGAATCTTCTTTGGCTGGTTTACATGTCTAATACTAAACTGAGTTGGTTTGAAACAGGTGCAAGATCTTTCAGCTCCCCTTACCTAGCCTGCAAACAATAAATAGATGCTCAATAAATATGAAGACTAAAATGCTAACATTTAAAAATCCCCTAATGCACCCCCTTTTACAATGTTGCATGTAAATATTGCTAAGGCAGCACAAGGGCAAACAGACATTTTAAGAGCACCTTTTATACATTTCTTATTGCTGAAGTGTATTATTTCAACGTTTACATTTTTCTGTATATGTATGCATTTGATTCATGCTTCCCTTAAGGACAGAGATTGTGTTCTAATAAAAGTATCCATCAAGTGTTTCAGGAGATTACAAGGACTGGTTAAATGTTCTTAAAACTATTATCAGTCTGTACTCAAGTTTATATTCAAATCATTTTCCATGAAGACTAGCAAAGCTGCGGACATTATCCTCAGTTTCATAAAGTGCTTTGAGAAACAGTGATTTCCATCCTCTGAGTAATAGGAGACAAATGGCAACAACTTCTGATGAATGAGTCAGCAAGCTTTAATAGCGTTCAGATTAATAACTTAAGCTCCACTTCAGCTAAACAATATGAACTTTTCCTCTCTCTTTAAAATGTGTCCTAAGACAGCTGGCTTTATGACTGAATAATTTACCATTCGTACCAAAAGCAAAGCTTTTAAAGTTATCATTTCCATCAATGGGTGCAAAAATATAGTTAGAATGAACAAGATCTAACATTCCACAGCACAATAGGCTGACAACAGTCAACAGTAAGTTACTCTGTACTTTGAAACAACTCAAACAGTGGAATTGGAATGTTCCCAACACAAAGAAATGATAAATGCTTAAGGTGATAAAGAAAAAAGATCGTTTCCTACTAAAAGTAAACTTTCCATTGATGTCAATGGACCTTAAAGAGTTTTATAATTAAATAACTTGAACACAAACTACTACTCTTATTCTAAATGCAGCAACAATGCATCATTTTACATAAACGTAAAATACTGTGTCAAACAAGCACCAGCTGAGCCCTCCAGTGTGGGTCTAGAAGTCTTGTGCAAACTCTGAACACAGTCATGACCAGGCGCAAATGCTAGCTCTATCTGCTATATAACCATAATCTGGAGCATTTAAAACACCTGAACTTGGAGTTCTTTATCTATAAAATGGGCTAAAAATACCTACCACATAAGAGAAGTATATGTAAAGTATAAACAATGCCTGGAAAACAATAGGGGCAGATATTGTTGCAATAATGATAATCATTTTCCTTAAGTACATCTTATCATACTTGAGACATAATTAACAAAAGTGATATACGGTTCTCACCTCAGCTTTGTAATCCTGCTAAGTACAACCAAACACAACTAAGACAGAATGAATGGTCTCTTCCTTAGAAACAGTCCTCAGACAAGGTTTATTTACATTGCTGTAACTTGTAAAACATTTCCTCAGATGGCACCACCATTTCTCTTGCCATAACTCTCCAATGAGAAAAATTAAATTTAAAAAAAAGTAATAAAAATCCTAACAGATTATTATGACCGAAGAAGTTAGAGGAAACTAATGAACACTTAATAAGTTTAAAAATAAATAGAAATGTGCTTTTATATTAGGAATTTCAAAAGCAGTGTCTTCAGACAAAGGATTTTATCTGAATTTATTTCGTCTCCACAGATGAACGGCACACTCGTGTCGGACGGCAGTGGAAACACTCAGTAGCTGTCACTCCAGCTATTTACTAGCTCTGTCAGATTTCTAAGGCAAGACTCTGAATTTTCACATCTAGGAATTTTCTAGCATTTTAGAGGATTTCACCTTCCTACTTACTCCCTTGGAGAGAAACCACATAGATACTGGAATATGCTTGACCGGGTCCTCATTGCTCAATACTACCACACGGATTTATCAGGTAACATCAGAAAAGTCACATATGGGACCTTATGGCACCGTTTCTCAATGATCTGCTCTTCAGATTTTGTACTGCAATACTGTCTATTTAGAAACCCAATAACCGTATTTGCCAGAATTCATTTTAAATTTTGCTGGTCACCAAAACAATTTTAGTTCAAAAAAAAAAAAAAGGTTATGCTATGAACGGTCTAGTTTTCTCAGGATGAAAGGACATATTCCATTCATTACATAAAGTGGTAACAATACATGTTTTCAACATCAGTCCTTTGATTTATTGTAAGAGGTACCCCACAGATACAATAAATAAAAAGAGCTCCATTAGTTCTATTTTTTAAATCATTCACCACCATTAAAAATAATTCTCACTAACACAATAGTGGGGACAATTACGGCTCCCACTGGTCTGTCAGTGTCTATGATTGGCTGACCAGCAATGAGGAAACTAAGATATTCAAGGGGTAATTAAATATAATACAGAAACTCAAAATGTTTTGACATTTTACACAGAAAATATAAATAATATACACATTACATGCTAAAGTCATCCATCAAAAACATGCCAGAAGTTACATATTTTTTCATCTCAGAAGACTAAAGTTTGAGGCTTCTTCTTAGGTACCATGTTCCCTGTAATACACAACCATAAATCATTCATCTCCCATTCTTGACATCTTCCAAGGTACCTGATACATAGCAGGACCTCAAAACAATGGTTGAACAAGGACATCCATGCCTAAACTTACTACTTCACTATCGTAAGTGTATTGGCAACAATTTTTGTATATTAACTTCTTCTCCTTTATAATATTGCTCAACTAAATTTTATTGTAATAATATTAACTTTTTATTGAACCTTAAAAGAATCTTTTGAGAAATAAATAGTTTAATCATAGTCTAATAGATGGTGTAGAATTTTATAAACTATATATATTATCAGTCTATTAACTTCCTAACTGGAGAACTTAATTATCTAATTCTCCCCTGCCAATTCATGCTGAAGGCTAGTATTTAAACTGTTCCATACTCAGATCATACACCATTTCAGCATTAGATCCCAGCACTGTTTTTATGAATAATCCACCATAGCAGGTATTATAGGTATTTATAATTCATTTTTTAAATTCAGCGATTTGTCAATCTGAACTGAACAAAACATACAGCAATATTTCAATCATGTATTCAAAATCATGTATTCAAAATCAATCAATCTTCCAGTTCAGAGACAGATTGTATAACAGGAAATCTGCTAAATAGAAGATAAAATTGATAGCAAGAATAATTGGGACACTACCACATAAGAAATTAAAGAAAACTCTCTGGTTAATAAGTCAGATGATAGAATTTTTTCATAGACGTTAATAGGAAAATGAGCAAAAACAAAACAATAGGCTCTTTACTAATCTTTGTTCCTTAAATTCACATTTAGATTCTATTCATTTTTATTGATTTGGAACCTTTCCAATATTCTTCAAAGAACCTTTGCTAGTTACTCCTACCCTTAGGATTTTCACAGCAACTTGGGAAGGTATTTCAATAATTCGGCACACAGGCTACTCTACCATATACGTGTACAATTACATCCAATTATGAAATGTCTGTTTTGAGTCTGTTATCTTCAAGTCTGGAAGTAAAGCAGAAGTTCTCTGAATTCAGGCACTACATTTTTCCTGGTCCTCTCGCAAAATCTTCGGCTCTATGCATCCCCCAGGGGATCCAGCACAGGCTGCCCGTGTACCTCATCGTCCAGAGAGCCTTCAGGTGGCAAATGGGGCTCTGCTGCGAATAACCAAATCAGCATGGACTGTTAACTTAGTTCGTAAAATCTATTTCTAAAGAAAGTTAACACACAAGTACTATAGAAGATATCCAAAAATGTAAATGATGTTATATGTAACTTGGGAGAGCAAAGTAACAGGAAAAAACCTAGGCGTCCTCTGGAACGTCAGAAAGTAATCCATTATACCTTTGTTCCTCGAAGAGATTGAAGAGAAGGACGTGTGTATGTGTGTGTGTCCACTGTATACAGTATAACATTGGTGCTGAAACCGTGAAACAGAAGAATCAATGAAGGAACAGAAGAGCTGAGGGCTCAAGAAGTGAAGGTGACTAACGCATTAAACGTTGATGTTCTCACAGTAATAATTAATCCGCTTTCATTTCAACAAATCAAAAGAAGCTAATTTAGTCAAAGTGCCACAAAATTAAGATTAATACATTATTACAGGATTTAACTGAATAAGAATGAAAACAATATCAAGACTAACAAATTCTGGTTCGTTAAACATTAAAGCAAACACAATGGCCCTCTTTACGAAAAACAATTTAGAAATCCATAGGAGTTAATCTAATCTTTATTAGAATAATTCAAAATTGCGTAATAATCTATGTGTTAGATATAAAAAATCGTCATGGTCTTCATGAAGTTTCTGGGGATCAACACATCTCCACCAATGTTTATGCATCTAATTGATCAGCAGAAGAGCACGAGATCTGCCCTAAATACATTCTCATTTACTCTCCAAAGTAACCCTGAAAGGTGTGTGATACCTTCATTTTAGAGTTGAAAAAACCTAGGGATGGAGGATGTGTATGTGCTCCTGGTCACACACAGCTCTTATAGGTCAGACTTCAAAGAGCAGCGGCACCTGGCTGGGATTCCTCAGCCCTATATCATAGCGATTAGTGCCAACACAATCAGACCAAATTTTTGGCACAATTTTAGGCTGTCAAATTTAAATTAATAGATTGATACACTATTGAGGAACGCTCTAAATTTCAGTTATACACGTGTTTGCAAAAGGCAGGCATAACACGTTGAATGTGCTTTAAGAGGTGAAAAGACAGAAATAAACTGTGCAGACCACCTCTGTGCTCTCTGCACTTGAAGTTTCTATAGTAACCAAAGCAGATACTGGGGACAAAGGTATTCAGCCACTCAGGCCTGTGAACCTCATGAAAACACATCCACGAAAGAGGCTTCATGAGAAAACTGCCAGCTAAAATATCACCAAGCAGCACACCTGATCTTTTTTCCAGAAGAAAATATTCTGCTGAATATTTGAAGATTTCAATTTGATCCAAAGAACAGACAGTTTGCCCATCAATTATCTGCTAAAACGGCGGCATCACTTTGGGCGTTAGAAATGATATCACTCCCTTTAAGAGAGGAATAATTTAGTAACCACATTACAGAAGCTCAGTGGATACTGCTCTGTGTAATAAAGAAATCTAAAAATGTACAGAGCTTGATGTAAAATATAAAGTAGGAGAAAAAGCTTATTTGGGTGTTGAGAGGCAGTAAGATTAAGTTCTTCGGTTTATAGAGGTAAACAGATAGGTGTTTGACTCACAGATAAACAAGTCTTACTTTTAAAGTAATTTTAAAGCTATGTTTTCTTTAATAATTCAGCAAAGGAAATACACACACACACATATATGGAGTGAGAGAGAGAGAGAGAGAGAGAGACATTCTTTCAAACTCAACACACTCCAGGTTAGCCTTCTTCAAATTTTCATTCTGCCTTTTCTCCCTGAATAGAAACACACTTTCCGGTTATAAAATTATATGATTTTTGCCTACACTAAACAGACTGACTGAGCCCAGATTACCTATCACTAGAGAAGTCAGCTGGGGTTATAAATAATATAGCTTTTCTGTACGTCAAATATGAGTTGAAATGTTAGACAACATGCAAAAACTAAAACTTGCCTACACGTCTTTCTAGAAACCTAAAAATGAGTATTTATTTAATAGACAGCCATTCTGTAGATACAGGATATGGATAATTGGAGTTATTTCCTTTTTTTGAGATACCTAGGAGTAACTCTGTTACCATACATAAGAGATGAAACATATAAAAAGTGACATTCCAAAGAGATCCCCTTTAACCCGTCATTGTGATGAAGACCTTAAGTAATTATGTTGATAAATAGAGTAATAGAGATAGGTAAGTGGAGTTGGAGGAATAACAGGAGGTCTTTGAGATGAGATGCTGCCGTATGTAGCGTAAAAGGATGAACAAGGATGAACCAGTTAGAGAAGGTGGCAGGGAAGTGAGTGCAGACTGGGGAATGAAGAAGAGGCCTTCCATACCCAGCTGAAGAGCTTGTAAGTTCTCTAAAATCATATTATGTACACAAATCATTTGGGTTTCTCTTTAAAATATTGATCTTGGATTGATCCCCAATTCATCGGTTGAGTCCATATCAAATGTGGGAAGCCACATTTTTAACAAGGTCCCAGTTGGCTTTGATATCTTGACATTCATGAATTCTACAAAGTGCTCCCCAGAGATAGCAGGCAGTCACCAAAGGTTCTCACAAGCATCAAGCACATGCAAGGTCAAGTATACTTTCAGTAGATCTCTCCAGAAACCATGTAAAGGATTCATATGAAAAGGGTGACTGCTAGTGTGATTTAAGGTTCAACGTGATACCTGTCTTTAGGAATGCTGAATCAACAATGCCACATCAGTGGTCTAATTTAAAACAACTACAAACATGTAATAATTGAGTTTTAAAAAGAAACGGGACTTAATTGCCATGCTATTGTAATGACAACTGGCATCATCACACCTCACAGCCATTCAATTTACAGGCAAATTGGATTCATTTGGTATTAAAATGGGATGGGGAAAACTAGGAGGGGATCATCGTTGAGTCCTGGACAGAGAAGAGAGTTCCTTATCAACTGAATTGGATTTTCACCCCTTTCGTGTTCTACTTTGCATGCAAAGTCGTGGATAAAAGCCGCTGTAAAGAAAGGAGGTCATGACTGGAATCCTTTTTCCATCAGTAATGAATAGTGACTTCAGCCAAATTACCTAATTTTATTGACTTCCTAACACCTGTAAAACAGGGCTAATTGTACCTTCTTAAACCATTGTGAACATTAAATAAAATAATATACAAAAGTGCCCTGCACTTATTTCTCATGCCTATAAAAACCCCTCATTTACTTAATAAAAGTAGCCTCTGTCGCTCAGAACACTAGTTCTCTCATTTACAAGATCCAGGTAAGACTGAATGATCTCTTAAGATTTTTGTGTAGCCTAAACCTTAAGAACATATGAACAAATTGAAAGAAAATGTTACCAGTGTGTGTATTTGTGTGCGTTTGTTATAAATGTATTCCAACTAGCTACTCTCATCCAAAGCTCCAACATACCTCGTCAGTGAAGTAGGAGCCTAGCTGGTAATACGCACTGACGTTAGCTATTATGTATAGGTGCCTATTACGACTCTCTAACCCTCTATTCTTGCTTTATTTTTGTTCTTGGCACTCTTCACCAACGTTAAATGTTTGCTGGTTGATGCCCCCAATGGACTGTAAGCTCTATGTGTTGTTTATTGATGAACCGCTGGCTTATTATATTTGCCCAATAAATATATGTTGAATAAAAGCACGTATTAAAAAGAAAATTACCCAGAGACCTGCTCTTAAAAAGAACATCACCTTTACAACAAAGGGGACACTAGACAAGGAAAATCACACACTCTAAAATTCCCCATCTTGGCGGTACCCCATACCCCTTTTGTACATAAGTAGGATATAAAAGGATCAAGATGCTGGCCTGTGTTTTCCTCTCCTGTGGACATGTGGATTTTCATTTACTAGTTTCACGTTAATATTGGGTACAATGTAGGATTATATGGGACACCTCCAGGGTGAAGGGCTCAAGTGCAAACTGAACTTTACCCAACAAATGCAAACAATCTCACCTAATTATTATGCGCCCTTATGTTAATCTGAAATTAAAAAAAAAAAAAAAGACACTAGAGCCGACCAAATCTTGGAATAGGCTTAGAATCAGAAATAAACACCAATCTCAAATATCCTCTTCAAGCTTTATTGAATGAAGTAACCATAGTTTCTTACAAATTAAAGCATGACAATCTGAGAACACTTGCTGAATAACGATACCATATTCTGAGTGCCTGCTATATGACATTGTTTTATTTTATGTGTTTTATATTTATGACCTTATTGAATCTTCATTAAAAGCTTGTGTGTGACTATAGTACCATTCTTGAATTTTATGCACCAGACACCTGGGTAATGTACTTCATATAATCATTGATGCCTATTTTTGTCCTCAAAGATGAGTTTGTGTCCCACAGTATGCAATGTGCAAACTGAAATTGTGACTTAAAAGAAATGAATAAAATTTACTCAAGTAACACAGAGACTTAAACACAGAGATATATACCTGAGCCTGTGGCTTCAAAACTTCATCTTCTAAAAAATATTTCTGATCTGAGATTTTCCAACGTATCAAGTGGACTAAAAAGCCTTTCAACCTATCAACCTAGACTAAAAAATATGTATCTAATTATCTCCAGTGTCAACACTTTAGAATATCTGCATCCAATCTCTGATTCATTCCTAAGGAACTACTATTTGCCCAGGATTTTCCTTAGCAAAGTAAAGAATTTCAAAAGTTCAGCTTTTTTTTTTAAGACAAAGTCTCACTTTGTCACCCTTGGTAGAGTGCCATGGCATCATACCTCACAGCATCAAACTCTTGGGCTTAAGCGATCTTCTTGTTTCAGCTTCCTGAGTAACTGGGACCAGTGAGCTAGTTAGTTACTCCCAGCTAACTTTTCTATTTTAAGTTGAGCCAGGGTCTCACTCTTGCTCAAGCTGGTCTTGACCTCCTGAGCTCAAGGAGTCCACCCGCCTCAGCCTCCCAGAGTTCTAGGACTAGAGGCATAAGCCACCACCCAACCCTCAGCTTTATTTTAAGTACATTAGAATGACCATTCTGTGTTATTCAACAGGCATTCAAGTCCTACATTCTACATCTGAAACAGAATAGAGGAACTTAATTGCTGTATACCACATCACATTTAATGTACAACACATATAACACCTCAAACACACCTTAGCTCTGCTTATGAGCCTGTTCTGTAAAGTATCAGTGACCAAGAACATGAAAAATTTAAGATTTCTTTGCTCTTCTTTTCAGTAAAATTGTATCCATTGTTAAGTAAATTTCATTTCTGTTACTTGCTTAAAACTCAAAAATGTTTACGGGTCACAGTGAGGGCTGGCTTAGTTTACTCTTTTACGTAACATAAAGTAGGAATAATCACTTTCTCCCTTTGATTTACAGTATTTTTTATAATCACTTGTAAAACATGAGATACAATGGAATGTAAAGCTATAATTTTAAGAGCAGACAGATGAGTAATGGGAGTTGACTTCCTGGTTTTTCACTACATTGTAATTAAGAATTCTTGGAAGGTACCTTAGGGGGACAATTTTTAAAAAGATTTATGATGTACTTTTAAAAAATCCTGAGCATGGACAAAGGTCTACCTTTGAAGTCTGGGTATATAATTTGAGTGTAAATAGACTTCTGATTCATAAAACTCTTCTAGGAGCATTTCCTCCTTGCACACAGGTCTAGCGATTTTTCTGGCATTGTTCTGAGGGAGTCTGAAGGCAAGAAAAGAAAAATGCACCATGGACTCCACTGAGAGCTCCATTATATTTGGCATTTGGGATTTTTTTCCTCAATTATATACAATTACATATAATTTTACATAAATGTCTTATTTTAGAAAAGTTTTAAATTTATAGGAAATTGTGAACATAGTAACAAGTATCCACATAGCCTGTACGTTCATTTCACCTATCATTTATATCTTAACATTCCTAGGTATATTTATCCTCAGTAATGAACCCACGTCGGAGCATTATTACTAAATAACGTCAACATTTTATGCAGATTTCCTTAGGTTTTGCCTACCGTTCTTTATCTGACTCAGGATAGGACATTTACACGGTCATTCTATGACCTTAGGCCTCTCTTAACTAGCAGTTTCTGAAAAATTTCTTTTCATAATGATGACCTTGACAGGTTTGAGTTCTACTGGTGAGGGACAACTGCAGAGTACATTTCCCTGATGTTTTTCTCATGCTTAAACTTAGGTTGTGGGTTTTAGGAATACGACCACAGAAGAATATGCCATTCCCCTCACATCATACCATTGGTATCTATTATCAATGTGACTTATCACTGTTGATGTCAACCTTCACCACCCTGCTGAGGTAGACTCTGTCAGGTTTCCCACTGTAAAATACTCTCTCCTCTCTTATTCCTCTACTCTTTAGAAGAGTGGTTCTCAACGTTCCTAATGCTGTGGACCCTTTAATACAGTTCCTCATGTTGTGGTGACCCCCAACCATAAAATTCCAACGAAAATAATGAGGAACTGTATTAAAGGGTCACAGGTTTGGGAAGGTTGAAAACCACTACTTTTTGGACATATAGAAGTGGATAAATATTATGTTTCCATTTGTAGGAAGTTCATGAAAAAGTGAAAGCAATCCATGGTGACAGAAGTCGAAAAAAAGTAATTACAGTGGGGAAAAGTATTGACAGGGTGTAATCATGTAAAACTTCCCCAAGCTATAGGCTTAATTTATGCATTTTCACACTTAAGTACATATATGTTGTGATGGTAGCACAATATATCGCATATATGTTGTTATGTAGCAACTTGACGGGGCTAAGGGATGTTCAGATAGCTGCGAAGACAGCAGTTCTCAACCTGTGGGTCACGACCCCTTTGGGGGGTCTCCTGAATATCAGATATTTACATTACGATTCAGAACAGTAGCAAAATTACAGTTATGAAGTAGCAACGAAAATAATTTTACGGTTGGGGGGGTCACCACAACATGAGGAACTGTATTAAAGGGTCACAGCATTAGGAAGGTTGAGAATTACTGTGCTAAAACATTATTTATGGGTGTGTCTGTGTGGTTTAATCCACAGGAGTTTCGCATTTGCATTAGAAGACTGAGCAAAGATCACTTTCCCCAATGTGGGAAGGCACGATCCCACCCAATAAGGGCTGGAATAGAATAAAGAGCAGAGAAAGGGTGAAGTCACTCTTTCTTTTTTAGCTGGAACATCCATCTTCTCTCGCCCAAGGACAACAGGTGTGGCTGGTTCTCCAGCTTTTGGACTCAGACTGAATTCACCACAGGCTTGATTTTTATTTTAGGTAGCAAGAATATTACTAAAAAATTGAAGGCAAATTGGACTTTTAAAAGTTAATCATATTTTTTCCCTTAATTTGTAGCATAATTTCTGATATGCTTTAATTTTACATTTATTTCCAAAGAGAATCTGACTGGTAATAGCAGACCTGGGTTATGCTGGGGCCTCAATCCTGTTTCCTGTATCCCACTGTGCATTGATAACCTGACAAACTAATGAGGATGGAGCCAAAACATGTTTCTTAATAAAAAGTCTTTACTCCAGGAAAAAATGCACTTTCGCCTAATGGTCAAAAAATTATACTGTGTATTCACTCTACTTATTTTCTCAGAACATGTACATATTTGGAGCCCAGTATTATAATATGAGTATTTACTACAACAAAGGCAAAATTAGAAATACATTCAAAAGAAATTAATTAATACTGACTGTTGCAGTGGGTTGAATAGTATCTCCCTACAATGTATGTCCAAGTCCTCACTCCCTAATCCTAGAAGTAGGAACTTAATTGACTTCAGATCTCCCGGCTTCTGAACTCTGAGAGAATCAATTTTGTTATTTTCTGCCTCCCAATTGGTTGTAATTTGTTACCAAAGCCCTAGTAAACTAATAGTTATATTTTACAATTTTTAACTTTAAATTTTGAAATGATTATTGACTCAAAAAGTTGAAAAAATACTGCATAGCGTCCCTTAATTCTTCATTCGACTTCCCCTAAGGGTGACATGTTATGTGACCGTAGTGTGTTGAAACCAGGAAATTAACAAGGGAACATTGTTAGGCTACAGCCCTTGCCCAGTTTTCTGTAGGCCTTCAACCGTGAATCTGTGCGTGTGCGTGTGTGTGTGTGTGTATTGTGTGTACTTCTGTGCAATTTGATCCCATGTACAGATTCTTGTACCCATCACCATAGTCAGGGGGTTCCACCTCCACAAAACATGCTGTCATGTGACTCAGTTATGGGCACCCCGTCCACCTTGTGCCTGCCCTCTGGAACCACAAATTTGTTTTCTGTCACTATAGCGGTCCTTAAGAGGATAGTGTATAAATGGGACTATCATACACTCTTTTGAAATTGGCTTTTTTCATTAAACGTAAGGTCTTTGTAAAGACCTTAGGATCCATCCAAGTTGTTAAATTTATCAATAACTGGTCCTTCATTATTGTTGAGTCATATTCCATTGTATGTATCTACCAGAGTTTGTTTAACCATTAGCTCCCTAAAAGCCCAGTAAGTTGTTTTCCAGTTTGTGGCCATGGCAAATAAAGCTACTGTGAAAAATACAGATTTTGTGAGATCATAGCTTTCATTTATCTGGATAAAATGCCTACAAGTGTAATTTCTGAATCATGTGGTAAATGTATGTTTAATTTTATAAGAAACTGCCTAATTATTTCTCAGAATGGACATAGCATTTCTATTCCCACCAGAATTGTAAAGATCCAGTTTCTCCCCATCCTCACCAGTATTTGGCATAATCACTATTTTTTTAGCCATCCCAATAGGTGTGAAGTGTTATCTACTGTGCTTTTAATTTGCATTTACCTAATGGCTATAATGCTAACCATCTTTTCATGTGTTTATTTGATATTTGTATATCCCTTTTCAGTGTAATGTCTGTTCATGCCTTTGTCCATTTTCTTTTGAATTATTCATGTTTATATAGTTGAATTTTGAGAATTCCCTGTATATTATGGACCCAAATCTTTTGCCAGATATGTGCTTTAGAAGTATTTTCTCTGAATCTATATCATGTCTTTCCATTCTCTTAACAGGGGCTTTTGCAGAGCAGAACTTTTTTTTTTTTTAATGTTTTGATGTAGTCAAATGTATTAGTTATTCCTCTTGTGGGTTATATTTTTGAGGTTGTATCTAAGAACTCTTCGTGTCACAAAAGTAAAGGTCTAAAAAAGGGCAAAATGTATTACACGTTGTCTCTTTAAAGTCCGGATCTTTTTGAAAATTAAAACCCACATTCCTGATCAAAGCCAGTCATCAAAGAGGCAGAAAAATGTTCTTTGTTTTCTAGTATCTTAAAGCATAGGCGACAGCTCAACAGAATTGTCCAGAGGTCATGAAATTGTCTTCACCAGAGACAAGGTTGACCAAAACCACCAACTACAGTTAAACAACAGCCCACAGCATGCAACACTGGTCTAACGAAACCGAGCCCAACCTCTGAAAACCCACCTTTTAAAAAGCCCTGTACTTCTGCTTAAAGGTGAGACAGTGTTTTTTCAAGATGCTAGTCTCTCACCCTCCTCATCTGCTAACAAATTAACAAACTTACCTTTCTTTTTCCACGAACCACTTGTCTTTACTTTGTTCTCACTGATTTGGCCTCAGAGACAAGTACTGAACTCTTGGTAACAATATCTGGTCTTCCTGGGTGAAGTGGAATGGCGCCCCGCAACTACTGCCATGGATGGAAGAGGCAGGGAGCAGGGCCAGGTCAAGCTGTGGGTCTCTGCCAGTAGTTCCTTTTCCAGGTGAGAGAGTGAGGGACTGCCCCAGCCTCTGCCAGAGCCTATTCAGTTCTGGGGAACTCCCGTCTCCCCCTCCCCAATTTGGATGCAATTCTTCACAGCCTAAACCTCACTGAGGAAAAAGAAAACAGGTTTGGGAAGGGTAGTGACACTTCGGACCTTCTGGTAAGTTCCCCAGAATGCACATCAACACCCTTGAATCCAGCCACTGGGGAAATGCTTGAGCCTTCTAGCCCTGGAAGCTGGGCATCTGTGGTACCCACACGTGTGCAAGTCACGATTGACTGGAACTAGGGAATCTGGGGCCGTCACCCCCCTGAGGTTAGAAGAATTTGGTTCTCTCTTGAACACTTCCCATTCACTTGGTACGGCTTTGGCATCGAGATAGAGATCACTTGCGCAGGGAATTTCCTGTACTGTCCACCTGTCACCGTACTGTTTATGGGTTTTGCTTCAACGTAGGAGGATGCGTTTCTATTCCATCTCAAAGTCCCTTGGGGAGAATCTTGGCTGAACAATCAAATTATAGCTATAAACCTATGTCCAAAAAGAGGATGCTGTTTTATTGTAATACCACTTGGCCAGAGCATGTGCGGGAGTGTGAAGAGAAGTGGCTGTTGAACAGAACCTCCAATTATTACAGGTAGTCTCAGGGATATGTCCTGAAGTTAAATTACATGTAAGTTGGAACAAGTATATTTACCTATAATCTTTAATAGCCTCTGTTTGTGTGAGTCATATATGTCAGGCAGAGGTTTGTAACTCCAGGACTCACTGTAATAGCCTCCATTCATAAGCGTGAGTTGCAGGGAAGACAGATCTTTGTGACTTGGGGACTGCCTGAGTACTATCTTGCAACAGGAATTATGTCGTCAAAGGTCAGGCAAATGGGATGAGATCCCATATGTACAGTCTTTCAGCCAATTACATAATAAAGAGGCTGCAAGACGTGGGACAAAGTTAATAGTACAAAGAAAACCTCCAGCAACAGTGTGTGAGGATAGTCAGATGCCAAGTGAGAAAGGGAGGAGGAATTAACCAGGTTGGATCTCATAAGCCCTTTGAATCCAAACCCCACAGAACCTGCTCCCCCGCACACACCAGCTCTCCTATACCTACCAATGTCAGTGAAGAGACCCCTGGTCAGAGAAGGCACAACTGGAGCTGATTCTTCAGTCCCACGCCCACTGAGTTATGACTCAGTGGTCTGTCCTTCCAAGTAAAGAACTGAGTATGGACAGCAGGTATCCATTGCTGGGGCAGGGAAATTTCCATTATGGCAATATCTGACATGGGGTTGAATGCCCAAGGATGGCCAGCAGGGTGTTACTGGTCTTACATCGCATTTTCTACCTCTGACTTACTGAATTGGAAACACTCAAACCCGATGTATAGAAAGGACCCTCAGAGAACAACAGAATAGTCAGAATCATCTTTGTGACTCACTTCCCCACTTGGGCAGATGTACAGACCCTACAGAATGTATTACTTGCTGCAGATAAACACTCTGGTGGTGAACAAGGCCAAGGGGAAGCCCAGCGTCTCCACGGGGGGATCCTAACCACAGCCAGACACCAGTGCTGCCATTCCAGTGTTGGAACCCAACTGGGGACCTAATGTTCATGCACACGGGGTGAGAATGATTCGTTCCTGAAAGTGTGCTCTGGCAGGGCTCTGGAAGGGAGTGCCTAGATGGAAGAGGGTAATCAAGGTTCGAGAATTACAACCTAAAGCTAATGAGAGTCCTCTTAATTTCTGGAATGCATCTATCAAGCACATCAGAAATACAGAGATGCAGATTAGAGGCCCCTGAAAATATGAACATGGTTAATATGACTTTTATAAAGCAAAGTGCTTAAGCTATAAGGAGAAAACTACAGGCTGTAGAAGGGAAAACCCATGTGAATCACTTGCAGCTTGTTGCTATCACCTTTAAAATACTTAACGATAGAGAAGCACAGAAACTGTAACCTACGACTGTTCAAGGATCTTTGAGACAGTCAAAAGGAAAGGGTGGAAAAAGCTGCTCTAGGTCGAAGTGTACTTGTTATAAAGAGGAAGGGCGTTGGAGAGAACTCTGCCCAAAACTGCAACAGGGTCTGGGTAGGAAGGAACCTCCAGGAGAGCAAATGGTTCTCAAGTCCAGGACTCAGATAACAAATAAGGGGGTCCAGATGGCCTCACAGGTGACTCCAATCCAAATATTCCTCCAGGGATCCCAAGTACAATTGACAGTGGAGACTCAACCACTAGACTTTTAATTGACACCAGAGTTACCTTTTCTCTCTTAATCTCTAAACTAACTTCCCTTAGTTAGATCACAGTGGCAGCAGTTGAGGTAACTGGTCAGAACTAAAAACCACCCATGCTCCAACTTCTTGAGTGCCAACTTGGAGAACAGAAGCTGAGACACACTTTGTTATTATACATGCCGGACTGTGCAATACCCCTCTTAGGCTGTGAGTTGTGCAAAATGAAAGCCCAATAACTTCTTTTCCAGAGAAGCAATAACTCTACCTGCAGGTCCCAACCAAAAATGCTCCCTGGTTTCAATGTTGACACACTGACAAAGAAGAAGCACATTCTATTCCTCCACTTCTCTACCAAAAGTGAGTAAGGCCATATGGGCTCATGGGACTCTGGGACAGGTCATAACAGCCACATCAATTACCATTCTGTAAAGAAGGGGTCTCATGTCCTTTTAGAAACAATACACCCTTAAAAAAGTAAGTGCTGGAAGGAATTAAATCTCTATCAAATAGATTTCTAGAGTGTGGACTACATCGTCTCTGTTGGTCCCCATATATTATAATATACCAACTGTCCAGAAGCCCCATACCAAGGAATATTGATCCATACATGATCTACATGCCATTAACAATACTACACAGCATACATCCTACAGTGCCAAACCCATGTGCTCTTGATAGCAGAACCAGGTGACCAAGAATGGCACTGAGTACTGGATTTAAAGATGCTTTCTTTACCATTCCTTTGGAAAAAGTGATCTAACTCCTTTTTGGACTTGAACGGCAAGATCCTGAGAGTAGGATGACATCATATGTTACTGTACTGTTTTGCCTCAGGGGGTTAAAACACGCCTACCCTGTTTAGTAAGAGCTTAGCAAGAGACCTACAGAATCTACTATTGAACCAAGGTTTCCTCTTACAGTGCCCAGATGTTTTCTTTATACCCAGCCCCGATTATGATAACTGTCTCCCCAGTACAGTGGCTGAGCTAAATCATCTGACTTCTTGTGGCTAATAAAGTCACCCAAGGAGGCACAGATTTCAAACAGCAGGTTACTTAATTAGAGTTCCAAATTAACAAGGCAACCCCCAGAGTAATATCAGACAGAAAGCAGGCCATCCTGAATCCTAAGGTGCGCTAAAATAAAAGACAACTGTGTGGGTTCCTAGGAAGGGCAGGATTCTGTCACCTCGGCATCTGGGCTAATAGCAAAGCTCTTGTACAAGGCCCATAAAGAGGCGAATGCGGAACCCCATCCTGGACCACAGGCTGTCAAAATTCCTTTGAAAAACTAAAGCAGAGTCACATGACTGCCCCCTCTTTGGGGTTGCCTGACTTGCAGGAAGAATGTGAACTATACATTCACGAAAAACAAGAACGAGAGTTGGAGTGTCGATACAGATGCTGGGAGACATCCCACCGCCAGCAGCATACTTGTCAAAGCCACTGGGCAACACTCTGAGAGGACGGCCTCCTTGCCTCCGAGCAGGAGCAGCTATTTGTGATTTGTTACAAGAGGCTGAAAAATTCACCTGAAGACAACCTATTGCAATATATGCCCTCACCAGGTTCGGACTCTATCAGAAGAGAAAGGGGGTGACTGGCTGACTGCAGGAAGGCCAGGAAAATACCAGGCCATCCATTAGAATAATCCAAAGGTTAAATTAAAGACCACGTGTACTCTCAATCTATCAGCAGAAGAGAAGGAGCTCTGCAGCACAGCTGCTTAGAGGTTCTAGAGGCTATCTGTCCAGCAGGATAGATCTGTCAGATCGGCTGATGCCAGAGCCAGACTGGGATGTTTTCACTGACGGGAGCAGCTTTGTGGACAATAGACAATGAAGGGCTGGATCTGCCCTGATCAGGGAATGATGGGTACTGGAGCAGTGGGGACTGCAGCCCAGAAGGCTGGACTTACCACTTCGACACAGTCTCTTCAGTTATCCAGAGGGAAATGTGAGCATTCACATAGACTCTACGCTTTCAGGGTTGTTCATGCTCATGCTCCTCCCTGAGAGGAAAGGGGGCTCCTGATGGCAGGAAGTAAGGATATCAAGTATGCCACTGAAATAACGGCCCTGACACAGGCTGTAGTTGAGCTCAGAAAGAGGGTGACCACACACTGCTCTGGTCACCAAAAAGGAAAATCTTAGGTTGCAAAAAGACATCAGCTAGTTGACAAGGCTGCCAAGAAGCCTACTCTAGGTGATCTGTTCCCCAGGGCCTGGTACGCCAGCGAGATTTAACTCAAGTACGTTGCTGAGGATGAGAAGAGAGCAAAGACTGGGGCTCCGACACAGCTGGTGAAGACAAGTTCTCACAGGCTCGTTCTCCTACCCAAGCCCTTAACGGATTGGTGGGACCAAGGTTAAGAGAACCCTGTTTGAAACTCACTACCCAACAAATAACTCAGAGCTGTCCTTCTGTGCCCCAAACAATCCCAAAACAGAGAACCCAACATGGGGGACCCCACCGCTTCAAGGATTAACAAATTGTTTCACTCAGATCGTTACAATTCAAATACCTGCTTCTCTAGTAGTAGATACCTTTTCAGGCCAGGCAGAGGCTTACCCTACCCAAACAGAGAGTGTCTGAAGTTCCCAAGTCCTTCTGAAGGAACTCATCCTGAGGTTTGGACTCCCTTCCTTCCTCCCTACAGAGGTACAGAGTGATAATGGACCCTTCCTTATATGGAAAATAACTCAACAAGTAAAGCCCTGCAACTAGAGTGGAAATTATATGCATTCCGGAGACTCTAATCTATGGGGAGAAATGGAGAAAGTGAATCATACTTTTAAAAAAATCTATAGCAAAATTGATGCAGGAATCCAACTTAAACTTGATAGGGTATTGCTGTTCGCTGCCCTCTGGATAAGGGTATCCCCTGGAAGCAGACTTACATTAAGCCCCAATTAAACAGTTTATCTCCAAGTACGCTGAAATAAGTATGGTAATACAGGGTGCCCAGAATGTTCATGTGCAATTTAAAATAGGCAACTATTAAGTGCTCCTAGGAACTCACACCACTGAAATTGTCAGGAGTAAAACCTTGGGTCCAGTATATCAGAGTAAAAAGATATTCTGTGGAAAACAAGGACACAAGTCCCTGGGGATGAGCCAGCCTGGAGGTGACCTAAAGGAAATGTTTAAGAAGAGAAGGCCAGGCACAGTGGCTCAAGTCCTATGATCTCAACATTCTAGGAAGCCAAGGTGGGTGGATTCCCTGAGCTTAACCCAAGGTGGATGGATTGCCTGAGCTCAAGAGCGGCAGACCATCCTGAGCAAGCAGGAGACCCAGTTTCTACTAAAAATAAAAAAGGGGCTGGGAGTCCTGGTAGGTGCCTGCTGTCCCAGCTATTACAGAGGCGGAGGCAGGAGGATCTGTTGAGCCCAGGAGTTTGAGGTTGTTGTGAGCTATCACAGCACTCCACCCAGTGTGACAGAGTCTGCCTCAAAAAAAAGAAGAGAAAATGAAAATGTTGACCTTTTTGCTAATCTTTTCTCAGTTATTTATTCATTCCATAGGAAAAGACAACTCCTTAGTGAAGATCTCCCATACTCTCACCTCTTCTGCTGACCCAACTCACTAATGAATTCATTATTATGACAAATAGCTCTGAACTCAGAGGTCTCATGTTCACTCCCATCCAGCTCCATGTCAGACAGAAGGCGACAGTAAGGACCCACAGTCCTGCCCAGGTCTTAAATACCAAGTGGGATAAAATCTCTCACAGCAGGTGTCTCAGTTTTACCTTGTCAATCTTTATGGTTGTAGTTGCTGCTTATGCCCCTCTCGACCTGGTAACATGTTGTATTCTTTATTTTTTGTAAATCTATTACCAAACCTTTGACAAACCAGAAACAGCAAAGGCATAAATAAATACAAACCTTTCATCTAAAACATCATCCCAATTCAGGAGGAAGTCGCTTAAAGACTACCTCGCCTCTTCTCCCGTAGATGGGGGAGGATGACATTGAGAGTGGGGAACATGTCACAGATGTAAATGTATAAAAATGAGTACAGTGGATTGGCACCTGTGGCTCAAGGAGTAGGGCGCTGGCCCCATATGCCAAGGGTGGCAGGTTCAAACACAGCCCCGGCCAAAAAAAAAAAAAAAAAAACTGTAAAAAAGAGTATAGTGTATTACAAGTCTCTTTTAAAATCCCCACCCTTTGATGAATTAAAACCTGCTTTCCTGATCAAAGTCCATGATCAAAGGGGCAGAAAAATATTCTTTGCTCTTTGTTTTCTAGTATCATAAACCACAGAAGATGGCGCAACAGAATTTTCTAGAGGTCACCAGATCATCTTCACCAGAGATAAGGTCAACCAAAACCACCAACTGCAGTTAAACAACAACAGCCCAAAGCTGTGACATGTGACATTGGTCATATAGGCCTGAGCCCAATCTCTGAAAAAGTCCCTTTAAAAGCCCTGAAGTTCTGCTTAAAGGTAAGATGTTGGGGTTTTTTTAGATGCTATCCTGCTGCCCTCATCATTTGCCTATTTTGTCAATTGTAATTATCATAAAAGAGTGATGAACTTTTGTCAAATGCTTTTTCTGCACCTGTTGAAAGAATCACATGGTCTTTGTTTATGTGGTATATGTATACCACAGATATAAAAAAGTGGTGATCTAGTATCCTTTATAACAACCTGGATAGAACTGGAGACCATAGGTGACATACAGCAAGAAGAAAAAAACAAATAGCACATGTATTCAATAAAAAATTAGGCACTAGTAGCTCAACACTTAAATAAACATAAAGAGGGAAAGTTCAATAGGAACCAAGTTGATAGGAGGGGGCAGATGGGTTGAGTTAAATCACACCTAGCAGTTCTAATGCACACTATCTGAGTGAAGGGCACACTGACAACTTTTAACCAGAAATGTAAAACAACAAACTGTGCAACCAAAATCTGTGTACTCCTATAATGCTATGAAATAAATATAAAAAATCCATATAAAATAAATTTTCAAACAAAATAATCCCTTTGGGAAAAAACAGAAAGCACGGAAATGATAATTTAGTAACAAAAATATGTTTAAGACATTCTATGGCCTCCATTCAACTAAGTTTTGCTATTTTTGCATAATTATAGACCTTTTACTACCAAATGCAAGGAAGGGGCCAATGATACTAGTAACTAGAAAACAAATCTATAGATCTTATTTTTCTTTGAAAGAGGAATATAGTTTTACTTAACTAAATGTTAAAACCCTGGAAATACTCCTATATCAAAACTTACTTTTATTATTGGTTAATATGTATGAAGAAAAAATAAATTATGTGCTCAAAAAGAGAAATATGTAAGTATGCTTTCAATATTATATAAATATTTTAATTTTTCTCTACCTTCAGAAGCAGTCAGATTCTGGATGTACGTACTACACGGTAGGATGCAACACAGTCTACAAAGAATTTTTTAAAATTATAGACTATGAAATAAAGGAATGTTACTAAAAGAACTAGAGGGGTAAAAATATTTTAAAATGCATCTTTCCCTTCATTTTGATGATTATAGTCTTTTGAGACTTAACCCACATCCATTCTTATGAATGCTGGACACTGTCTTCCAGTTGGGAGGCTGTCTCCCTTCTGACAGAAAAACCCAGATGTAATGTTTAGGTTAAAAATACCTGCCTCTTGAAAGCTGGTCTTCTATGTGCCCTCTTCTTCTACACAAAGCAACTGAGATTCTTAAAGATTTTGTGGGCAGTGCCCGTGGCTCAATGAGTAGGGCGCTGGCCTCATATACCAAGGGTGGTGGGTTCAAACCTGACCCTGGCCAAACTGCAATAAAAATAGCCAGGTGTTGTGTCAGGTGCCTGCAGTCCCAGCTACTTGGGAGGCTGAAGCAAGAGAATCACCTAAACCCAAGAGCTGGAGGTTGCTACAAGCTGTGATGCCACAACACTCTACCGAGGGTGAAAAAGTGAGACTCTTATCTCTAACAAAAAAAAAGATTACATATATAACCTGGCCATCAACTACTAATTACATATCAAAATGTTTCTCAGTTCCAGTTCCTATGTTCATTTTTTCAGCTAAGCAGCAGGCCATTTCTAATAGAAATGTGTAGGTCTTATGAACATAAAATACACACCAAAAAAATCACTATGGTTCGGAGCTCTAAGATGGAGTTGGGAAGCCATTCTAAGAAGGTCTGCTGCCTGGCCTGCATGCTTGCAAAAAAAAAAAACCACCAAATAGGACCTTGCCTTGAACTGTTTTAACTGGGCCAAACTGTAATGACCACAAAATGCTGGAAGATAGCTGAGTTTTCCCAGTGCTCAACAGCAACAGCCAATAAACAGTGAAATAATGCACTATGCCCACTACCTCCACCAATGATAATTTTTTCAAAGCAACTTACAAGATCACCTGTAGCTTCCTTTTACAAGCCCCTAGGTCACTTTCTCTCTTTAGAAGATAATTTGGCTTCTAGTTGAATTAATGTATTCCAAATTACAGTTCCTACAAAGCCAATAAACACCCTGTCTTAATGCTTTGCAATGTGGTCTTTTATCTCTTCTCAGCTAGCATTAAATGGTGTCAGAAGTGGGATATGAAGTGACTCTCCTCCTGTTTGCCAGTGCCACCATGAATGTGAACACAGTACCTAAAGGAATCCGTTGTGTTCTACCACCTCCCTTGGGACCCTGTACCCGGTTGGTAAGTGTTCTCATTACCCCAAACGCCTGCTTTGATCCAGGTTCAGGGTCTTCATCAGATTGCCTTTTTTGCTGGCTGTCCTGAAGTGGATTTTCCCCTTTTTGGTTCTCTGGGGATTTCTATTTCTAATGGCATTAAGTGCTGAGTCATTCTCCTCTGGAACCCCTGCTGGATTTATATATAAAAATTATTGTCTACCTTATTGGAAATTTCTTCCTCAATGGGCCAACATCACTTAAAATGATATGGGATTATAATCGCCAACCTGGAGATCTTTTGATCTCCCTACACTTGTTTTCCTCTGTGGATAATTAGAAGGACTAAAAGGAAAGATTAAATAGCCCAAGTGGATACTCCAGGACTCTAAATTAACATCTCTGAGAGACAAAAATGCCAAATTAATGCACTCTCTAAATTTGTACAAACAAAAAGCCAGAAGCTTCTAAACAGAAACAAATCCAGAACCAAAGGTGCCTGTTTGTCCTGTCCTATGTCACCTCCCCCTCAGAGCCCCATGCCTCCATCCCACAGCTGCCCTCTGCACCCTTATGGGTCCCGTCTATCTCTTCCTCCCTATCTGAACACCTCCTTTTCAATGAACCTCTTACTGAATCTCCTCCAATCATTCAAGCCCCTTTTAAAGTTAAATCAAATGAAGGAGGCGCTGGAAGTTCAGTGACTCACGTGCATACTCCCTGGATTAAAGTAGAATTTGGAAATAATGCCAAAGATTTCCCTGATTCCTGACAGATTCCAAAAAATTCAACCTCCTTATTAAAACTTTCTAGCCAGGTTACTCTGATCTCACCCACACGCTAGGAGGCAAAAACTGTGCTCAGACATGATTCAGTAAAGCACACAGGCACATCTTTCAGATGACCCACATAAAAGAAAACGTGAAGACTTCCCAAATGCTGAAAAACTAGCCAGAAAATTATATACTGATTGCTGGACTATTTCCAAAAACTGTAGGCCGAAAAAAGATTCACCAGTGCACTCAAGAATCTGAGGACTCAGTATATAAATAACTATGATAGATTGAAGCCTGTCATTTTTACGGTACACAGGCATAGGAAAATTGACCATCAAAACTTCCTCTCTGGCTTCGCGCCTGTAGCTCAAGTGGCTAAGGCGCCTGCCACATACACCTAAGGTGGCGGGTTCGAATCCAGCCTGGCCCGCCAAACAACTATGACGGCTGTAACCAAAAAAATAGCCCGGTGTTGTGGCGGGCGCCTGTGGTCCCAGCTACTTGGGAGGCTGAGGCAGGAGACTTGCTTGAGCCCAGGAGTTGGAGGTTGCTGTGAGCTGTGATGCCATAGCAATCTACTCAGGGTGACAGCTTGAGGCTCTGTCTAAAAAAAAAAAAAAAAAAAAAAAAAAATTCCTCTCTGTTTACTTCTACCTTTGTTAATGTGTTAGACTCCCAAGAAAAACTTGGCACCTTAATAAAACACTAAGCAATTAAATTGGGCCACTCAGAAAACCCTCAACCTACTTCTTTGGCTGAGCAACTCTCCACAATCTTAAAAAATAAAAAAAAAAGTCGCTAAACAAAAAGCTGCTAAAGTCCTAGATTTACACCCAGACCGCAAAAGTTATGAACGAACGAGTGCAGCAACTAGGATTAAGCAGATCCCAGATACCTTCGGATCTAACCACACTTTCTGTTCCACTTTCTCTGAGTAACAACAAAATATAAATATAAATAAACCAAATGCAATTTGCCAATATCTACTCACTTAGCTTGGGGAATTCCAGGACTCTCCATCAATTTCTATTAATCCCTCCAGCTCCATTCACTTAAATGCCTGTGATTTTCCTGAAGGCCACAAAGCTCCCATTTCTTTCTCCCCAAAGGGGGAAATGCAATTAGCATCGGAAAAATCTACTAAAGCGAGAGTTCATGAGGACCTCACTGAACTCTTGGTCTCTATATTTGCAGTTCTTGCTAACAAGGCCTCTATTCCTGAAAACTTAATGATCTGAAAGCACCACTGACATCGGCTGTAATCACTCAGTTCCACCAATCAAACTACAAATAGATGAAACAAAAAAAAGTTCAGATATTAAATAATCCTTTATGCCAGGGCCCATTCAGGGAATCAAACCAATTACTGAGGGTTCCTTCAAGCAGGGGGGGCTGATTATTCCATATAGTAGCTGGCCCATGTGACGGCCCCATCCTACTAGTACAAAAATCTAGTACCCAGGAATAGAGACTTGTCCAAGACTCAGACACAATTAATATCATAATACCCTGTCATCCTGTCATACCTAACCACCAGTTTCACTGTGACTGGCCCTGCACGGTTTTCTTTAGCATCTTGGTGGATCCAGAGAGCCAGTAGCTTTTTGCCTTCATGTGGGGTGAAAAGCAACATCTGTATGGTAACATGTCACAGATACACTATTAAAATAACATTTCCCCATATTTCTCCCCCAAAAAACACAGTAGATCTGGAATGTCCTTCACATTCTTTCTCATCCAATATGTGGATCATTTATTACTTTGTTCCTCTACCCTAGAGGCCTCCACAGAAGACAGCCTCGTCTATTAAAGAAATTAATAGACAATTAATTAAGGAGTGGTCCAAAGACTCCAAAGTTTCAAAAGAAAGGCTACACCCCTCTCTCCCACTAGTAAAATATTTAAGATATCTAATTTTAGGTCAAGGACTTTCCCTTAATTAGAAATACAGGAAAATGATCTTGGGTTTTCCTGCCCCTACAACATCAACCAAACTCTATGGATTCCTGGACATAGGAGGACACTGCAGAGAGTAGATCCCAAATTTCTCTGGAGAAATTTCAGTTTTTGGCCAGGCCGGGCTTGAACCCACCACCCATGGTATATGGGGCCGGTGCCCTACTGCTTGAGCCACAGGCACCACCTCTCTGCAGAAATGTCTAGCCTCTGTATTGCTGCCTAAAAACCTGCCCTCCCAGGACCTGTGCAAGACCAGAAGAAGATTGGGCCTTTCGAAAACATTGAGAGTCTCCTCCAGTCCCTTGCATTGTGACATCCTAATTATAGACTCCTTTCTCCCTTTTTGTCCAAAAAAAAAAAAAAAAAAGAAAAAAGAAAAGAAAACAGAAGAAAGAAAGAAAAGAAACGCCTCAAGGTTCTTACCAATAGGCATGGAGAACATCAGTGGCCCCTCAGATTAAATACAACTAAACCTGAGACCCTGGGAGCCATGGGAGCCACTGTGAATTTATTAAAGGATACTGAGTTATGGTCTCTCCATTCATTGTTTATGTCTCTCACTCTAGTGAGGCCTTACCTGGCCCTTATCAGACTCAGTGTCTGTCTGCCAGCAGACTCACATCTGAAAAGCTCTTACTGCTATCACCCTCTTTGTCTAATGTGACTGTCACTCAGTGCAACTCTCCAAATACTGCCACCTTACCTGCTCTTTCTTTGGGTGCAACACCACATAGTACTATAACCCTGACAGGTACCTTAAACCCTTACAGGAAACCCCTATTCTAAAAACAGAACTGGCCTGGTTTACTAGTGGATCCTATCTTTGAAATAAGTCAGGCAACTATCAAGCTGGCATTGCCATTGTCTGAACTACATTCTGCCTTACCCAAAGTCACTTCTGCCCAACAAGCAAACTTTTTGTTCTCTCTGGGCATGTATTCTGTCAAGTAGTAGAACTGCGAATATCTATACTGATAACCACTATGCCCTTGGGATAACAGGTGATTTTGGGAACTCTGGAAACAACGAGGTTTTCTAATTTCTTCTGGCCAAAAGATTAAAACAAAACAAAATGAAACAGCCAGCAGTACATCCTGGGATTACTAGAAGCTATCCAAAACCCATAATTAAAATCTCAGGGCACTAAAAAAAATGATGCTAAAGAAAAAAGAAATTATGTGGCTGACATGAGTCACAGCTTCTGGGAAACAACTGTCCATAGCTCAATATCCCTTAGACTTGAACCTTCTAAAAGCCAATTTGACACAATCAAAAACTGCATCCTCAAAGCACAACAGATAAAACTCCAAATTAAAAACAAAAAAAGAAGAGAAAGAAAAAGAAAAACTCAAGGATGTTTTCATGGCCCTAAAACTAACCGATGAAATGGGCTCCAAAAGAGACAAGTCTTGGTAGATGGTTGCCAAGATCAGATTTTAGATTATACTCATCACCTTACTCACCGGGGAACTGATAAAGTAATTCTACGGGGAAAAGTATTACCGGGAATCTTCCCAAAGGTTCCGTCTCGCATTTATCAGAGATGCCAAGTCTGTACCGAACACAAAATTCTGGAAATTCTGGAAATTCTATTCACATTTCCTTTGCCTTCAGGACCTTCTGAGATATGGCAAATGGATTTTATTCAGCTACAATCCCTTTAAGGATATAGACTTGTCTTGGTTGTGATTTATATGTGTTCCCAGTGGGTTAAAGCCTTTCCCTGTCACAGAGGAATAGCTTCAGCAGGAAGTTAAGTCTTATTAGAAAAGAAAAAAGAACTTCACATGGGGCTGATTCTCAGAGCTGCACAGTGACTGAGCACTCATTTGACTGACAGTTTATACAAGAAACATGGAAGATTTGGCCTTCTCTACAGCTCTGCTCCTGGGCCCACTGCCCACAGTCCTGTGGGTCAGTGAAATGTACTAATGAAACAATTAATACCCAACTGGTAAAATTAGTCAAATCCCTTAGTTTGCCTTGGCCAAAAGCTCTGTCCCCACCGTCTGGAAAATACAGCCTATCCCCATTTGAAATAATTACCGGAGATCCCTGTGATCAGACCCAGGACTTTATGAATCAAAGTCAATCAATGGTGACATGCTCACCTCCTGTAAGTAACTGATCTAAGTACTACAGAACAGAAAACAAACTGGCAGACCAATCTCTCTACGGGGCATTCCCTAGAGAGTGGGACCAATATCAACATGATTACAGCCTGGAAACTTAGTAGGCTGGAAACGGCACCTACATAAAAATGCCTTGCAGTCCAAATGAGAACAACCTCTTCACGTTATTCAATGTTGTGCCACTAAGCTTAAAAGCTCACAGATGCACGTTTCGCATTTTAAGGAGGCTAAATCTCCTGAATGCACCTCTCAGTCCCATGGTGCTGTGACATGAACGCTAAGGAGGAAACACTCTGTTCAATTTTTTTTTTTTTTTTTTTTTTTTTACTGGGGTGGAGGAACATCAACAATTGGTCACCAGACCAGGCCTTTATACAAACCTGGAATGTAACTCATTCTTTATTACTCTTATATTCATCTTTATCCTCATCATTGAACTACTTTATCGTCATTGAACGTCTACAAGGACCACTACACTACTGGTCATCTTAATTCTTATACCTTTGCCAAAAACAATTCATTTTCTAATGGCACATTCAGAGCCAAGATTTTAAAATAACAGCTAGAATGTACTCCATTGCCAAGGTATTTAGCCAATCCTTTTTGATCGCTGCCTTTTTAATGTTATTAATCCTTTGCATCAAGCCAATTTGATTTAGATCCTGCTCTTAACTACTTCGAAAACTTTATGCATTGTTTCTGGGCTCTTGCTAATGCTTGTTACCACAAAAGTCATTATTAAACAGCTTGACCTTCCAGAATTTCTGTATCAATTGGGACAATCTTTTGTGGCTATCTCTGAAAATACACATCATCATCCTGACTTTTCACGACCAAGGTGTCTAACCACCCCTTGCTCTGTTTCTCCCTCATTATTGGCTATACCAGACCTTGTCAAATAATGCCACAGTCTAATATTCACAACCTTTGGACTGTCTTGCCCATGCAGTTCTGGATGACTACATCATTTTAGATTATTTACCAGATACCCAGGGAAAAGTCTGTGCTCTTGTTACATACAGTTAACAATGCCAACAAGCTGAATTAATAATTTCTGAAATACTAAAATTAGCTAAATCTTCAAAAGGAATATCTTCACAGGGACTTTCCTCATACTTCAACCTGGATTTTTCTGATCTTTTTACTTGGCTGGCTTCCCTAAATATGTAGGCAGCACCCTGAGGACCAGAATATGACTGCATATTGTTATCTCTCTGCTTCTTCTTATCATGATTCTTTGTAAGACTTGTAGTGTCTGTATTTTCCTTGCTGTCAGACTACCCAAGAAGTTAGGATCATGATGGAACAACCTTTAGATACAATTAATCTAATGTAGTCTCTCCTTCTAATATATCATCAATTGCCATGGGCTTCCTTATTAGAATGACTCTCTTGTTACTCGAAATTGACTAATCTCTGAAGCCCTGGATGTACCAAGACTTTCCACCACTGCCTTGTGGGGGACATTATACCCAAGACAGGTGTTTGTACCTTCCAGGGAAATAGATGACAAAGTATTTTTTTTCTTTTTTTTTTTTTTTTTTGGCCAGGGCTGGGTTTGAACCTGCTACCTCTGGCATATGGGGCTGGCACCCTACTCCTTGAGCCATAGGCACCGCCGCCAGATGACAAAGTTTTGACTGACCACTGATGAGGACTGATCACCCATGCTTTCCATGTCAGATATGACCAAACAGGGCATACACAAAGAGCCACCACTCTCTAAAATAGAGTCACGACACTCCCGTACTCTCCTCCCTCTCTTCAGAACATAATTTGCTTTTATCCAAACCTGTATCTCCCAAATTATAATTCCTAAGACCTCAAAAAACACTTTATATCTTTAAAAACTGCCATTTATCATTTTGTATTTTATATATATATGTGTGTGTGTGTGTATATATATATATATTTATATTTTTTTTTTTTTCCAGACAGAGTCCCACTCTATTGCCCAGGCTAGAGTGCAGTGGCATCATTATAGCTCAATACAGCCTGGGTAAGTGATCCTTCAGCTATAGCTGGTACGATAGACACATGATATCTAATTTTTGTAGAGACAGAGTCTCATATGTCACTCAGGCTGTTCTCAATCTCCTATCCTCCCCCCCATACCCTCTCCTCAGCCTCCCAAAGTGCTAGGATTACTGTCATGAACCACCACATCCAGGCTAAAACGGGCCATTTATTCTTATGATCACTTCATAAAAGACTCATCGAGATGCTCTCAGAACATTGTCCTTCCCAAAAAGACACTTAAAAATTGGCCAATTCCTATATATATAACATAAAAAACTACCTCTCCTCATTTTTTTTTTCCATTTAATCTGAACATATAACCATCATCAAGGATAAACTGGCTGGAAAAATGGAGTACAGAGGAACCTCCTCTCCTGTACTTCATCTGGGCTTCCATAAAATCCAGGCATTAAAAACCTTCATACTTACTAATCAGTATAAGAATAAACACAAAAGAAAATTCTCAAACTCGTTCTCTAAATCCAAGATAAAATACACACTGTAAAAGAAATTACAGTAAGTGTAATTTGAAAACCACTTTTAAATTAACTCAGTGCTGTCACCATGGTACACTAACAATGCTAAAATGTATAGATAAAAAAAAAACTTCTATTTAAAAATAGAATAAAATAAATGGGGTTACAAAATGGGGGAGCTTTCGAATATTTATTTCACAAAATTGAACAAATTGACTTAAATCCACCTTTAACCTATGTAATGTACATTCAACAAGACAATTTGCTTATATTTGGTTTTACCTTCCAAACGTCCAGAATGTTAACACTATTCTGTACAAACTATAAATAGTAATCTGTTGTTTTCATCAGTTATTCAAGTAGATGTATACTCCAAATTACTTGTCTCTTCCAACATACAGAAGAGTTTTCATTTATTTCAGATCAAATTAAATTTCATTAGTGAGAAGAAAACACTTTCTAAATTTTAGAGGCACAATTAAGTGCTTTTTTTTTTTTTTTACATCTTGTCCTACTTTACAAAGCTGACATTTCTCAAAACAAATCTTTCCACATCAGCTATAAATTGTATTTAAATGCATTTCATTATTGGGTTGGCACTTTCTGTATTTGGTTGTTCTTGAACTTATTTACCTCTTTAAAAATACCTGCTCTTGAGAGATTTACTCTAAAAGTCATAACTATTCACATAGTAAAGATGTTCAACAAATAGGGAATTAAAGAATTTATAAAATCCATTTAGGAGAAATAAAGGAGAAAAGGGAATTATAAACATTTAGAAAGCAAAACATTTAGCTCTCTAAAAAAAGAACTATTCTTAGGCAGTGCCTGTGGCTCAAAGGAGTAGGGTACTGGCCCCATATGTTAGAGGTGATGGGTTCAAACCCAGCCCTGGCCAAAAACTGCAAAGAAAAAAAAAAAAAAAGAAAAAAAATTATTCTTATATTAAGACCATGTCCCTTAAATGGTTATGAAGCACTTTACACAAAACTGTTACACTGAGCATCCTTAAAAGTAAAATCTATGAAGTCAGGAAAAATGTATTACCAAATTTCCTAAAAGAACTTGCTTTGGATGTGAAGATTCCATTGGTCTCTGGTATTGTATTACGTTACATAGTAACAAAGACAAGACTAAAAAGCGAGTGGTTTTCCAACATGACTAACCAAGCATGAGTACACTTCCAACACTATTTATTATCTAAACGCCTTCTTTTCAGAGCTAGTAAAACATTTTAAACCATTAGGTCACTTGTTTCCAAACACACATTCTATTCAATATAGGCAATACAAGTTTATAAATGAAGAATGCAATACACCGAGTTTAAAAGGTTTTTATATCAGCATCGCTGAAAAAAAAAAAGAAATTGAGTGTTATCTTTTACAGCAGGGTACCTTTACAAAAAACATTTTCTCATGAAGCTCATTACAAGTAAAAAAAGAAAAGTGAGCAATTCAATATAAGAAAATGCGTGTTTTAAACATAAATGATCTCCGGCTTTCCTAAATGACTCGCAGATTCAATAATCCTAATCGGATTAGAGCATTTGTTGGCAAAGAAAAGGAAGAATCCACAGAACTTATTTAGAAGTCTTCTGATGTTTCCAACTGAAGAGGGAGTTTTATACAGAGAAAGAAACAAAGAGAGCCCGAGTGCCAGTCTAGTTCAATTTCCCCACATGCACCACATACTGTTCCTTTTCCTCCTCCTCCTGCCCAGGACCCTCTTCATCAGACTTTATGTCCACTTCAGCAACTGCCTACTGGGCTTTGTCCTCTAGGAGGAAGCCCAGAGGATGAGAAGAGAAGGCCCAAGTGCCTTGAGCTTCTCTGTGGATATGAACATAGCGAAGCTGCTTGCACCTGACGTTACAGCCGGCTGTGACTCCCTGGAGCCATCTGAATAATGATAAGGCAAGTATTCATTCAGACAGAGTACCTGGTAATTTCAAAATATTTTAGCTCTGGCTGGATGTGGTGGCTCACTGCTGTGATCCTAGCAATCTGGGAGGCCGAGGCAGGTGGATTGCTTGAGTTCAGGAGTTTGAGAGCAGCCTGAGCAAAAGTGAGACCCCATTTCTACTACAAATAGAAAAACTACCTGTAGTCCCAGGCACTAAGGAGACTGAGGCAAGGGGATGGCCTGAGCCCAAGAATTTGAGGCTGCTATGGGCTGTGACACCATGGCACTCTACCCAGGGCACAGCTTGAAACTCTGTCTCAAAACAAAACAAAGTATTTTAGCTCTCTAAAAAAAGAACTATTCTCGGGCAGCACCTGTGGCTCAAAGGAGCAGGGCACTGGCCCCATATAGCAGAGGCGGTGGGTTCAAACCCAGCCCTGGCCAAAAACTGCAAAAAAAAAAAAAAAAAAAAAAAAAATTATTCTTATATTAACATACAAGCCCATCATCAACTTCCCTATTTTGAATTGTTGATCTATCTAATAAGTGCACTACATAGAAAAAAATAGCTACCTCTGCCCTTTAAAGAACTCTGTGAGGCAGCTGTCATCACCACGCTTCCTAGAGGCAGAAAACAATTGAATACAGAGCAAATAGGACGAGTGGTGAATATGGCTTGAACACAGTGTGGCTCCAAACTCCCGACTCACTCCAATTTCTGTGTTACTGCAACCAAAACGTCTTTAGTCTCCAGGCAATTTTTAAAAATAACTTAAACCAACTGCTTAAATCAACTGATGTCCCCAATTTGAAGAAAATTCAAACGATCGGAGCAAGTGTATTTTAAGAATATACATATTTTGTTTTAGAAAAGCTTCACAGGAAGTGACACACACACACCTGCAGCTTATCCTGTGGGCAGGGAAGAGTTCTAAGAATTGGTCAGGCCCAACCTGAATGAAAACCGTAATTGTCAACTTTTTCCTGCTTTTCCTGGTTCTCAAAGTGCATGGTTTGGTTTGGAAAATATAGGGAACCCTTTTGTATAGGCCAAGGTAGGTGACAGCCTCGTTGTTACAGATTTAAAGTTAAATTTCTCTGCATGATAAAGGAAGAAAAAATTGCAACTTTGAGAAGACAGCGGAAATGGTAATAAAAAACGAGCTGCAGATAATCATGGACCCTTCAGGCCCAAAGAACATTACTAGAAACTGGCTTAAACATAAGACAATAAGATGATCTTTATAAGAGGGGCAGTTAAGAAATTTTAAGATTAATTCCAAATAAATCTTAAACTGTTTTTTTTTTTTTTTCCGCATGTTATGCTGAGTTCCCTTCCTTATTTATCCCCAAGTCTGCAATTAACTTTCCATGTGGAGAACAAAGCCCCAGAACTCCAGATGGCAGGGGAAGGAGTGGTAGTCAGTCTATAAACAGGTATTCAGAACAAGAGGTAATTGGAGGAAAAGTATCCACATGCTGCCCCCAAAATCCTGAGAATGATCCTGAACTTCTCCTAAAAAATGAGATGGAATATGCAGTCATCCCTCCAATTAGGAGGGAGATTGGTTCCAAGACCACTGCAAATACGAAAGCCCACTCCCTACGTCCCACAGTCTACCCTGTGTAACCTGCATGCAGAAGGAGCTGGCCCTCCGTGTGTGCGTTCTGAGAATGTTCTGGATTTCTGATATTTTGGATCCACGTTGGGTGGAAAGATTCAGAATACAAGTGGACCTGGGCAGTTTCAACCTGTATTGTTCAAGGGAGGGCCAATTGTATTTTGTTATTAGGAGAATGCGATTCCACAAGGCCAGAGATCTTATTGGGTATGAATTCACTAAAAAGAGAAGGAGAAGGTGGAAATACAAGTATGGACCAGGGTTCCCCTTCTTTCATGATAAAGCCAAAAGACAGAAAGAGGTTTTCAGAGTGAAGCCTGAATTTTTTAATTAACAATAAAGATCTTAGCTGAGTATTATTATCATTGTCAGCAGAAATCATGATACATTAGAACTGGAAGAGTCGCAACAGAGTTCACTTAGTTGAATCCTGTCCATCATATAAAAGTGCAAAGTGATGTCTAAAAAAACGCAGACACCTATTTCTACTGATGTGAGTTCTCTTGGTTGCTAATTCTGATTTGTCCCCAACACATAAGCTGCCTCATCAATATTTTTCCCTTCCCAGCAACTACCCCCTACACATTCATGTGTGCACACACATCAGGATTTCTTTAATTTTTTTTTCTGGCTGGGCCCTGGTTTGAACCCACCACCTCCGGTATATGGGGCCAGCACCCTACTCCTTGGAGCCACAGGCACGGCCCCATCAGTATTTCTTTATATTCTCAGCACAGTGATTATTGATGCAATGAGCTGCTTAATTGTGCTAATACTGGTTAGAGCATGGCCCAGCCCAAGCCTAGTGGGAAACCAAAAAGTAAAATTCAGTGCAATGAAACATATAAAATCCGTATTGTTAAGGGGCCCAGAGGACTGACATTCATAACGCTGTGTCCATCTCACTGGGATTCAAATTCTCTGTTTCTAGTTCTCCATTCACTTCCTCCACAAAATAAGTATTCAGACGTATTCAGTTAAATACTTTTTCAGCTCTACTGAATTCTGAAGGACAGAATCTCTTGTTTCATAACCTTCTCTTTCCAAATCTGGACAACTCATTCATTTATTCTTTCACTGCTTACCATGTGCTAAGCAAAAAGGCGGGCACTGAGGACACGGAATACTGAATAACATGTATCCAGCTCAATCCTAGACATTTCAACATACTAGAAACATAAGGGGCTGAGTAGAGGCTTGTATGATGGAGGGCACGGACTGTGAAAGATTAGTGGTTGCCAAGAAGGTGGGAGGTATCCTTGGGCCCTGGTGACCGTGGGTCTATGTTTACACACAGAGATGTGGGCGAATGGCCTGCTACAGAAGAGAGCCAATTGATACAAGCAGGTGGAGGGAATATTCACAGAAGATGGTGAGATAAAGGGCTTACATCCGGGTCAAATGGTGTTGGACTGGGGGTGGGGGAGCTCCACACGACCCAGTGAAAGGAGCTGGGAAGTAGAGGGGCAATGGGAAGTGGGAGCAAGGGAGAAGGAGAAAGAATGGATGAGATTGTGAATAAAGGTATTTATTCCAACAGTGAGGGCAGCGGCAAACAATTCCATTCACCCTGACAACTACTGCCCTGGTACAAGCTACCACCTTCTGTTTCCTAAGTTAGTGCATCCTAACTTCTGAACTGATCCCTTTACTTTGGATGTTTGCTCTTGTCCACGCATTATCTAGTTTCTACACAAAAGCAAGATTATCTTTTAAAAAATAAATCGGATTGCTTTATTTCCCTGTAAAACCTCCCAGAGGCTTTTCAGCATACAGTCCAAACTGCTCACTGTGACCTGCAAAGCCAGGCTGCAAGATGCCCCCTGTCGGCCTCTCCCGATCATCTGCTCACCCCTCACGGCAGCCCCTACACCTGACCGCACCTAACAGCCCAGCCTGGTGGGCACTCAGGGTCTTTCTACTCTCTGTCCCCTTTGCCTGGACCTTCTTGTCTTTGGTCTTGACATGGCTTCTTATTTTTTGTCATTCGTGTCCCCAGCCAGGGTGCCCTCCCTGGCTCAGCGTGCCAAGTGTATCCTCCTCCCTGACTTCTCACCTCTCTTTTCCCTTCCTCTTGTCCGCCATTCCTTTTATCTTGTTTTATTCTATTCACAGCAGTTACCATTCTCAGGTCTATTTTTCTTTCAGAAGGGGAGGGTCATTTTTGTTTATTATCTCTCTCCACACTGGCCCGTGAGCTCTCAAAGGGATTTTGACTCTGTAATTTGCCTTTCTCTTCCCAGGGCTGAGAGTCAGGCCTGGCACATAGTAGACACTCAACCAAAAATTGCTGAAGGGCAAAATACATTAAAGATTAGATGAGAGAGAAGATTCGAAAGGTGTAAGGCCAGGGAAAGGCGACCTAAAATGGTTCAGGCAAGTCTGAAAGGCTGAAACGGTGACCCGTCAGACCAAACCTGAAAGACAACAGGGGGTGATACTTGGAATAAAAGTTCAAAGGGTAGATAGAGTATTCGGATCCAAGGGGAAAAATCTGTACTAGCCTCTGAATGAAATGAAAGCCCAAGAGAGACCGTGTACGTATCCCGTAATGAGAGTCTCAAGCACATGAGGAAGGAAACCTTCAGACGAGGTGCCACCTGAGACTATGAAGGAAGGGACAGTGATATCAGTCCCAGCACTGTTCAAATAATCACCTGGGTAGCCGAAAATGATTAAGTCCTTCATATCTAAGACAGGATCCAAAATTCAGTCGGAGTTTGATAAATTGCTACTCAATGGACTAGCGAACTAATTTATCATCACAACAGACATGGCTTGGGTAACAAAAATCACATAATAGCAACACTGAGAGAGCCTTGATAAGTCATCTGATTATTCTTTTGCTCTGATCATTCTTTCGTTATTTTTACCATTTTTCAAACATTTAATGACCACCTACGATAAGCCGAGCAAAACACAGAATATAGTTACTACTGCCATCATGCTTTATTCTCCCTGGGTAATTGATACAGCCCGCTAGCTCTTCTTCCCGCTATTGAACAAATGTGAAATGCAACCTTCGGGAAACTGTGCCCTTTGATTATGGCAGGTCTTAGAAATTTCAGCCCCCTCAGGAGTGAAAAGAAAGAGCCGGCCAAACCTGTGAAAGCAGGACCTTGCAGACTTCCCAGCACACATCTTCTGAAATTAAAAATGTATATGAAAGAATATAGCTGGGCACTGTGGCAGGCGTCTGTAGTCCCAGCTACTTGGGAGGCTGAGGCAAGAGAAGCACTTAAGCCCAAGAGTTTGAGGTTGCTGTGAGCTGTGATGCCACAGCACTCTACCAAGGGTGACATAGTAAGACTCTTGTCTCAAAAAAAAAATGTATATAAAAGAATAAAAATAACTAATAAAAGAAACAATGCACCACAATGGAAAAATCCATTTTAATGACCTTGCTAGATGTTAGAAAGACTTGCTACCAAAGTTAAAAATAATAAAGAAGCAAGGCCAGGTTTCCCAGGGTTTAGATACAGACTCTTTCACATTAGGTCTTAATAAAACTTACGCATCTTTGAAGGCTTTAGGCTTCAAAAGCGATCGCCTAAAGGTGCCGCCCGAGTGTAGCTTCAGTTAACCAACACTGTCTGACAGCACTTTCTGGGAAATATTATGAATCTGCACTATCCAGGACCACAGCCACTAGCAGTATGTGGCTATTGAACACTTGAAAGTGACAACAGCAACTGAGAAAGTAAGCTTTTAATTTAATTGTAATTCATTTAAATTTACAAAGCCACCTGTCGCCCATGGCTACCGCATGGGACAGTACAAGTAGAGGCTGGTACCTTAGCAATGATACTGATGCTGCCTTTCTCCCAGCAAAGCAGAGGTTAGAATTTCCTCCAGCCCAGAATGCCAGGTACACTAGTAGATTAGTAGATTCTTTCTAAAGGATCAGCACTTTGCCTCCTTGCTGCCTTGTTACTAAAGAGCCCTCATTCCACTCATGAATATAATGGGTATGTGACTTACAATAATTCTTTTAATTTCTCATGATCTCGCCTGCGACATCAGTAAGGCAAATAGTGGTGCACAAGTGAACCACTGAATGTTTTGTGGTCTTTTTCATGTCTAATAAATATGATTTAAATCCTTATACTTCACTCTTAAAAAGGATTACCTTTCATATATTAATTAACATGCCTAGGTCGGCACTGATGCATCACTGATTTAATAACAGCCTTTGAAGGAGAAAGAATACATTAAATATATTCCAAATATAAGGTATATTACGATTTATGAAATATGATTTTTTTTGAGAAAGTCTCCCTCTGTTGCCCAGGCCAGAGCGCCATGACGTCATCATAACTCACAACAAGAGACATAATACCTTTTGCCTGGCCTCCCGAATAGCAGAGACTACAGGTGTGAGCCACAACACCTGTCTAGTTTTTCTATATTTAGTAGAGACAGGGTCTTTTTCTTGCTCAGACTGGCCTCAAACTCCTGAGCTCGAGCCATCCACCTGTTTCAGCCTCCCAGAGTGCTAGGATTAAAGGCATGAGCCATCGTGCCCAGTTTGTAATACAGTTTTTTAAGTGGGCATCATAGAATCAAGGAAATACAAGTATAATAAATTATTATAATACCATCAAATATACTTTATTTTTATTAACTAAATCAGATGTGATTTACTCTTATAAGTTAAAGTATGAAAGTATCATATTTATGCCAATAATGTCTCAGAAAGTAAAAAAGAAGGTATAAATCAGTGTACATACAGGATCACTGATAACATTTCCCACAGCAAGGCCTATCCATTTTATATTTCTTCAGAATGCCTTGGGTTAAAGCCAGACCTAAAGAAGGGCATATACAGTGATGAAATATCAAACTCAGCTTTGCATTTCATAGATTTTCACCTAAAAAGCCCTAAAGAGTGGCTTCTAGATTGCAGTAATATTGTACATTAGAAATAAAACAGCCATTAATGCCTGTTCAAAAGTGTCCCCAAATATGTTTACTTCCTTGTCCTTAGAAAGGATTGGTGTGACCAAAGAATCACAGAGTAAGTTCTCCTGTATGTAAAATGTCAAACTCATAGGGGAAATTAATGTAGATTCATAAACAAATATAATTATTAATATTAAAAATCCATATATCCCGATCTCACGTCTCTTACAATAATCGTATACTAATAAAAAGACCAGGCTTAGCTATATGCCAGCTAGACCTCAATGAAGATTATTTTAAATCTCTAAATCAAACTCAATGTTCTTACAGCCTTAAAAAAAAAAAAAAAAAACAGCTACGAGAACTAGTTAAAAAACAATATAAGAGAAATAACCACACTATTCCATTTTGTTCCATGAATAGACACATAGAAAACCAGGAGTGGATGTGGGTACTAATTATTTCAAAATACTTTTAATTACCAGCACTAAAGGGAAGTGCTGCAGAAAGCAATTAATTTGTAAATAAACAAAGAAGCAGTTTCAAAGAAAACTCAAAAGCCATTTATTTTCTTCAAGCCATCTTTCTAAACGAAATATAAAAGCAAAGACTCTTTTTCTAAATGCCGCTCTGTCATTAGAGCGACCAACATTTGCTACCAGTTGCTTGTAAAATAACCTATAAAATTCCCAAAATTGGATTATGCAGCACATAATAAACCCACACTCCAAGAGACCTATCATATCAGTCAGCAAATATTTACTCACTATCTTTAAATGCATGCAAGGAACTAGGTGGGAAAGATGGAAAAAAAAAAAACAGTTCATGCACAAATGCAGCTCTAAGTCCTGAGAAGGATACAGGACAGAAACTCAATAAACAGGGACAAATAGGGTAGAGGGGATGAGACAGGCTAATGGGAAGACAGCCATGTGGTAGGAGAAAGAAACAGAAGACTGTAAGGCTGGGAACTGCTGATATCTATTTCTAAAAACAAATGCCACCCCTATGCCTAGCTACAGTCATTCAAATATTATTCTTTCAAAGGCCTGCCTAATGTGCCACCCAGCCATCTAGCCTCCTAAAATGCACAGAAGGGCCGTTGGCCAAATGAAGAACTAAAACTTTTTGTTCTCTGCAAAGTTAGTCCCTATAAAAGTTCAAAACTTCATTAGCACACAGTCAAGTGTTTATTCAAGAGCAGCTGAACTGTTTCAACCTACAATCTGCATTCCTGAAATGGGGTCCTTTTTGTGTGTGTAAAATCATTTACCTAGTTATTCGTCCAGGATTTGTGGAGTATCTGTAGTATACACAGAAGGCACTCTTTTAGTTTCTGGGCATACTAAAGTGAGAAAAATATCCTGCTTTTCCAGTTCTTAAAATCCAGTGGGGAAAAAAAACAGGTTTTAAATAAATTGCATCTGAAGTAACAAAGCAAAAGTCACACATTGTGATAAAAGCTATGCAGAGAACTAAAATGTTGTAATGTGAAAGAGACAACATAGCTCCTTCGATGGGCACAGAAGGTGTTGTAATTTTGATGCCCCTTGAAGTAGACCCTGGGACAAGATTCAGGTGCAAATTTTATAGGGGAAATCAAAAAAACATCAGTCAGGGAAACTAAAATAATTAAATGAAGCCTTCCTCATCAGGACAACCATCACTCTGAGCAACTTTAGTCAATACACTGGGCAAACTCTGGGGCAGGCTCTGAGTCATGGACTAAGGGGGAGGGGAGCTATGCAGTATTTATATATCGAGTTCTACAGACCCCTGCTGGACTGCTGACTGGGGACAGAGAATGTGTTAGTAATTCTAGTCTGCAGGCAAGCAAAGGGAGGCTCAAGGAGGAACAAGGCAGCAAGGAGGCAAAGTTTGGAGTGAAGTTTGGAGTCACAGAGAAACATCAGAACTAGAGATAGATATATGAGAGTCACCTGCCTATATATAGGGTCTGACAATTAAGTTCCAGAACGTACCACTGTGCACTTAATGTTGACAGTATGGTACAAACAACTTGGTAAGTTTTCATAACCTTGGTACATCAGTGTCTCACAGTTGTGTTTGTGTTAATGTGTGTCAGTCTCTTGCTGAGTGGCATTCATTATTGTTGTTGCATTTTTTGTGTGCCACGACAAGAATGTCAAGAACTTAAATTAGAGCATGAAACAAACACTAAATTTCTTATCAAACTTCACAAGAGTTGAAGTGTTATCAGAGACATGTTAGCCCAAGTTTAAGGGGATAACGCCATGAAGAAAACAGCAGTGTACAAAGGATAAAATGTTTTTCTGAGGAGCAAGAAGGCATCACTGACGGAGAGAGATCAGGGAAGCCAGTAAGAAGGAGAACTGACAAAGCATTACAAAAATGTATCAAATTGTGAGTCATCAGTTGACTGTGAGAAGCACAGTAGACCAAGTAACCACAATAGAGAAACAGGAAAATCTTAACTGAAAATCTTGACCAGCAACTCATGGCTCTTGCATCACAGCAATGCACCAGCTCACACGGCTCTATCTGTGAGGAAGTTTTTAGCCAGTACACAAATAACTGTATTGGAACACCCTCCCTATTCCCTTAGCTGGCCCCCAGTGACATTTCATTTTACTTGAAGATAAAGGAAATATTGAAAGGAAGATATTTTGATGATGTTCATGACATCAAGGATAATACAACAACAACTCTGATGGCCATTCCAGGAAAAGAGTTCCATACTTGCTTTGAAGGGTGGACTAGGCACTGGTATCAGTACACAGCTTCCCAGAAGGAGTACTTAAAAGGTGACCATAGTGATATTCAGCAATAAGATATGCAGCATGTTTTCCTAGGAAGAGTTTGTGATCTTAATTGTCAGACCTCATATAGACCTCCTGAAGGCAAGAGATCAGATGAAGTGTGCTGGGGCAGTAACTTATATAAATAAGAGAAGGGGCACAAAAAAATGTACTTGTACTGTATCACAATGATCACTACAACCAATTCAGTCATGTAATAGATATTTATTCGATATCAAATCAATTTATGGTATTAAGCTGAAAACTGTGGGAAATTAATAATATGGCATATATGAACCTTCATCCTCATTTTTCAGTGCATAGGATTTTGAAGACCTTTAAAAATTAAAGGCTGACCATGATAATTTTCCTAAGAGAGATACAAATAAAGGACTGTTAAAAACTCGGGAAGAAGAGGTTATTTTCACCTGACAAAATTATAAAAGGTTCTGAAAGGAAAAAAGCCTTTAAGCTAGGGATTGAAGTCTTAAAATGTATAGGACTTGACCTTTACTCTTTTAGGAGGTATATACATTTCAAGAGTGAGAGTCTTTTTTTTTTTTTTTTTTTTTTTTTTGGAGAGAGAGTCGCACTATGTCACCCTCAGTAGAGTGCTGTGACATCACAGCTCACAGCAACCTCCAACTCTTGGGCTTAAGCAAGTCTCTTGCCTCAGCCTCCAGAGTAGCTGGGACAACAGGCACCTGCCACAGCACTCAGCTATTTTTTTTGCTGCAGTTGTCATTGTTGTTTAGCTGGCCCAGGCCGTGTTTGAACCCACCACCCTCGGTATATGTGGTTGGTGCCATAACCACTGTGCTACAGGCACGGAGCCAAGAGTGAGAGTCTTGAGCATAAAACCACAGACAGATGTAGCACAGTGATGGGAGGATGATACTGAAGTTCACTGACAGTTCAATCTGCTAGATGATAAAATACACAAATGGGGTTGGTGGTATTTCTAGAATACTAGAAGCATTAAATGCATCTCTAAAGGAAACAATTTTTTTCTATAGTACCAAATACATATTAGGTTAACCTTAAGAAAAAAATAAAGTTGTAATTCTACTTCACATCCATTGTCCAGAGTATTATTTTCCATTCCAGGGGTCCTCAAACTTTTTAAACAGGGGGCCAATTCACTGTCCCTCAGACCATTGAAGGGCTGGACTGGGGGCCCCAGGATGAGTTGGCTGCTAAGCAGGACAGGCAGCAGCAGCAAAAACACCAGGTGGGCCGGATAAACGTCCTAGGCAGGCTGCATGTGGCCCGCAGGCCGTAGTTTGAGGACGCCTGCATTGTACTAATGTAATATGAACAATCACTAGAAATTCACTTCCCATTTCTATCACCCATTTTGTTTATATGTTGCCTAGATTTTAAACGTAGCTCATTAATAGCACTTCTTCATCTATCTATCTATCTGATTTTAAAGACTGAAAACTCATGTATTACACTTGGTTTCCTAATGTGGGATTACGAGTAATTAGATCAGGGTAAAACAAAAGGAAAAGACCTGGTCTGGCTAAGAAGATGATGAAACAGAAAGTCCGAATAAATAGCTGGCTGCACAGTTAAGTACCCGGGGACATCCTGGTGGGAAGCATGGCTTGGGCCCAAATGACAAACAGAGGGGGTCAGCAGATACACAGACTCAAAGAGACATTACATCCCACCCACACTCCACACCTGTCACTTTAGATAGTCTTCAATTTCAATTCGTCGCTTCAGGGTTTTTTTGTTTGTTTGTCTGTTTTGTTGGGGGGGGTAGCTTTTTAAAAACCATTCTGTAAGAGACTATGAGACACATCCTTTTATGGCAGTCTTCATAGAAGTTTTGGTGCACAGCCCCCTGGAGAGCAGCATGTAGCTGTAACAGACCTTCTGAGAAACACTCCTTATAAGAGATTCCACGTTTTCTCATAGTGGTTACCCTAAGAATAAAGTTTATAGTTACTGAAGGACTGAGGGTTTATCTCCACGGTGGTTCTTAAGAGGACTGTCCTGCTAACTATACATGCTTACATGGACAAGAGAGCCAAGCAAAATAATAAAAGAAACACAATGAGCAAACAAATTATAAACTCGAAAGAATGTGCCTGGACTGCTACAAGAGGGAGAATGGTGTAGAAACACTTGCTCTACTGGGATCCATGAAGGGCAACTTGGGAGGGTCAGCTGGACAAGGAAGCAGTAAATTCCTTGCTGCTTAAATATCCTGAAATAGACTGAAATAGCATAATAGACCCTCAATTTAGAAACCTTAAGAAAAAAACTGTGGAATCATCACCAGCAACAAGGGACAGCGTACAAATCCGGCAGTTCTTTGGAAAATGGCTGAATGATAATAATAATACACATAGTAGTATTAAACAGATATCTAATAGACATATTCCCTATCTTCAAAATGGGGAAGTTACAAAAAACAAATCCTTTCTGTCCTAGGCTATTTCTCATAGTCTCATAATGCCAGTTTTACAGTTCATAAAATCAACTGTCATCGAAAAAAGGATAATAAAAAATCATAACTCTTCTCTGTTTAGAAAAAGAAAACTGGTTTTGGGTTATGACATCTGTCCATGAAATCTCTATTCTTCCAGCCTTCTGGAATGCATCAAAACACAAAAGAATTATCCAAAGAGACAAACTCTTCCCTCTTTCCCCTCTTCCTCCTTCAGTGAATGATTTACTGTTCAATAAGGGTTAACTCAGGGCAACGAATAAGAAAAGAAGGAGCCAGTGTTCAACCTACATGCAGAGCAGAATGGAAAATATCCCCGGGGCATTTATCCTGTAGTGACTTATGGATGCTAGGAATGGTTGATAAGATTTTTAAATATTTGATTTCACAAGTTACCTCTCCTCCTTTCAAACGGTCCTTTCCAGATCTGTGTGTTGACAGGCCAGAAGGCGGAGTGTCCTGAGAAGTGACAGCCCTGCTCAAAGGCCCACACAAGTAGAAATACTGAAAAAATTCCTCGGGTCACACACGGTGATATGCCAGATGTTAGGACTAAATTAAATGGGCTGCCATTTAATTTCAGATTTAAACTAAATTAACTGGTTTGCTAACTGGATAGATTTGTCACTAGACTCACATGCTTCTAACTTCTTAAAAGTACACTGAATTTTCACCTCACCTCTGTGCTATGTGTGTGAACGCTGGGTAACTCATATATATTGTATGCAGATAGTTCTCTACATTTTAAGAAATAATCTTATTCAAAAATAGATTGAATTCAACAAATTCTATATAGTTCACCCTTTATGGCTATGTGTATTTTCCAGGTAGTCCGGCAGAAAAAGAATTTCAGGCAATGGGAAGAATGCCTTCAAAATTTTACATAAATCATCAAATGTGGGGAACGGAAAGATTCCAGAAGAAGACCAGCTTAAGATACCAGTGGGGACCAATGAAGCAACAAGACTTTTGAGCTTAATCAATGAAAGACCAATTGGACAAGTTCTAGTATTATATTAAGGGAGTAAGTAATGTGAAGCTACTATCTAAAAAGACCTTTTATTAAATAAGGCACTGCCATCAAACTTGCATAACTGTAAACAGAAATGAAATCACACATCATAGTTGACACTCCTTACAGTATCACTAAGAATCCAGGTTTGTAATTTTATTACATGTGAAATTAAGCCTCACTTGGTATCCTTTATCATCTTAGAGTTGCTTGAATTTCTGCGCCCAGTGATCCCGTAACTGCATTTTAACTTCTTTTTCCTGCTATCTATCGCTGGGGATGGAAGGGTGACGTCGGGGTGGGGGGACAGCCAGCAAAGGGGTGGAATGCAGCAGAGTCGTTCTGAATAGACAAAATTGACAAAAATCGTGAAACTAAAGGACGTGACAGCCTCAGAATTCTGACCTTTAGAACTCGAAACCAATAAACATGAATTCTTTTGTATGATGGGTAAAACGGCAAGAATTTCCTGTTATGAAAACTTTTTTGGCTTACCTTCCGAGGACTAATGTAGAGCTTCTGAAAAGATAACCGAACAGTGACAATCAAAAGATTGTTAAGAGTGCCTCTAAGGTACAGGACAAAGAGTATTATATTTCTACTGGGAAGGAAACTTAAATTATAGGCAAAGATCCATGAAGGCTTAAATTGCCCAGGCCTGCATTCACCTCGTGGGTAACTGCATAGACTTCAGAACACTGGCAACCTCCGAGCCGGCCTGCTGTGGGGGAGGTGAGGGTAGCGATTCTCTTTCATAACTATCCAAGAAAAACGACCCACAGTTATCTTGAAGTGCATCACACCTTAACTGTTTATTAGAGCTGGGACATCTAAGGCTAAGACAATAGACAAATGAAAAGCTGTTAATATTAGAAACCAAGCTGACTGGCCCCTGCTCCCTAGAACGCTCCAGTTCCCTGAAACCTTGGACCACCCAGACATTCGCTATGCTAACCATCCTCCTCAACTAACGTGGAGATATTTATTCAGAATTATGATTTATATAATACTTAGAGTGGAACCAATCTTTGTATGGATTTTAAACATTACATTGAAGGGAGGGTTTTTTTTTTTCTTTTTTAACTACATATGCTGAATGTAAAATTCAGGTAGTGAAGGAGGCTTTAAGGCTTTTTTTTTTAGAATCTTCTTACTCTTGGAAACTGTTGCATTCCTCATAAAAAATGATAGCAATACATTGTACCCCATGACTATATTAATGTACACAGCTATGATTTAATAAAAAAAAAAGCATCTACAATACCTGGTCACGATATTTATAGTAGTATATTATTTGGTTTAAAAACAGTTCAATATTTCAGAACATGTGTAAATTGAAAAAAAGAGGGATATTGACTCATTAATGTAACGTAAGTTGAATCCATTAGGAACACCAATCTGCTCTATTTTGATCAGGAGTCCAACTGCATTGACTTCATCTTCACAGTTCCCACAACTTACATTTTCAAGGGATTGTTTTTAATTTTATGAATGGATACACTTGAGTTGACTTTTTAGAAATCAAAGCAGGTAGAATATTTAGCTTATCTAGTTTAAGGAAGTAAACCCAGAACAACACACTATACTTGGGCTCAAAGAATGAAGAAAAAAAGTACGGAATGAGAATTAGTAACCCTGACAGGGTGTCTGGAGGTGGGCCGGCTGCAAATCCAGACTCTGCCATGTGTCCCTCACGTGGGTGAGTTTCATTCCCTGGCTCTCAACTGCCTCACCTGTACAAGGAACTCAGCAAATCCACAGGATTTTTCAAAGCCTTAAATGAAATAAAGGTAATAAAATACTGTCCCAGAATAGGAATCTAGATATTAGTTCTGTATTCTTATCATAAAATAAAATAAAATGCTGCTCACCTATTAATAAAATATCCCTACCTGAGTAGGTCCTCAAATTGTGAATTCTATATTTGTGAATTCACCTACCGCCTAAAATTTATCTGTAACACCGAAATCAAAACGCAGCACCTTTGTGGTCATGGGCCCAAGTGCACATACCCTGAGCAGCAGAAAACTCTGCACCCCCCAGGGCGATGTCACTCTCAGCTGATGTGGAACAAAGACACTCTCTGCCTTCTCCTTTCAACTCTCATCCTGTAAACAAGTATTCTCTCTGCAGTATAGATAAGGTTAGATCTTTTTTGTGCTTTTTGTTGGCAATTTCACTATTTAAAACTGTCCAAAGCATAGTGCTGATGTACTGTCTAGTGTCCCCAGCACAGAGGCTGTGAAGTACAAGCGAGAATAGGTGTGTGAGACAAGCCCCATTCAGGGATGAGTTATAGTGCTGTTGCCCTAAGCGTGATGTTAATGAATCAACAATACACATCACATATCAGTTACTGGCAGATATACATCCTGAGAAATGCCTTGTTAGCAGCCCCACCATCCTGGAAACAGCACAGAGCTCACTTACAAGGCTCACACACACCCAGACGGTACAGCCTACCCACACCTGTGGGATAGGTACAGCCTATCCCCTATGTGGGATAACCTATTGCTCCAAGGCTACCAACCTGTACAGCAGGCCACCATCCTAAATACCAAGGCAACTATAACACAATGGGAAGTGTTGCATATTTAAATAAAGAACAGCAACACTGAAAATATAAAATATTGAAAAATAGCACATTTGTGCAAGGCACTTAATGTGAATGGAGCCTGCAGGCCTGGGAATAGTGCTGTGTGAGTCAGTGCGTGGTGACTGAATATGAAACCCTATAGACACTGTATGCTTAAGCTACATGAAACTGTGTTTTTTAGTATTTTTCTTCATTCTGTAATAAACTAGCCTTAGTTTACTATAACTATTTTAGTTTAAATGTTTGATACTTTCCAACTTTTTGGTAATAAGACTTAACTTAAAACACAAACACATTGTACAGCTATAGAAAAGTATTTTCTTTCTTTATGTCCTTATTCTATATACGCCTTTTCAACTTTTTAAACTGGGATTTTTTAACTTTTAAATTTTTTGTTAAGCACTAAGACACAGACACACAGGTTCGCCTGAGCCTGCACAGGGCTGTTGATGCACAGGGCTGTTGATGTCAGCACCTCCGCATCTCCTCCCCCTGGAAAGCATGTAGGGGCAGTAACAGGCATGGAGCCGCCATCCCCTCCGGCAATGCCTTCTTCTGGAGTGCTCCTGAAGGATCTGCGTCAGGCTGTTCCACAGTTAACAATGTTTTATGTAAGTACAAGGAGTAAACTCCACTGTTATAGATATTATAACTATAAAATCTATAATATAGTAAATACATAAACCAGCATCACAGTCACTTATTATCAAGTACTGTACACAACTGCACATGTACTCCTTAAACCACTAGGAAAACTGGCACTGGAGGAGGCTGTTTACTCCAACATCAACATAAATGTGCGAGTAACGTATTACACTACAGTGTAACAGCTACATCACTAGGCAAGAGGCATCTTCAAGTCCATTACAATCTTACCGGCCATCTTCATATATGCAGACCAAAAACATCACTGAGCAGCCCATGGCCATATTAAATAATGTCTTTCAGCAGAAACACACATAAAATGAGATTCATATAATGAGTTGACAAAAAATGTTGTGACCAAGAGGCTCATAGAGCACCACAGGAGTGATAATTCGTGTTCAGTAATGCAGTGTTTGTGATGACTTCATAGAACATAGTTAACCGTGAAAACAAGAATATGCCATATATGGCAGATCTTCCATTAAACAATTATGAAGGCTATATTTTAAAAGGTTCTTGTCTCAAGGAAACTAAAACATCAAATACACACACTGTAAAACAGTGAAATGCAAACTGTCAATTACCAGATTGGAAACATTAAACATCAAAAGTGTAATCACAAATCAGTATCTTTCCTTTCCTTATTTTGGTCAATGGAGATCAATATTAAAATGTAAGTTGCCACTCTCTCTGGCTGGTGTCAGATAATACTAAAAATAAATTTCCCGGCTCCTTGCTAGCTATATAACTTCCTATCACGGTCTGATTTCAGTGAAATCTATATCTGCCCAACATCTTCATAGGCTGAGTTTCTAAATATATCTGTCTTTATTTATCTGGGATGGAAATTATTTCCCTTGAGAATATTTAACATCGAGCCTTGACTTCATTCAAAGAATGGATCAGAATTTGAGGAACTAAGAACCCTCAGAAGAGAATTTCCACACTTCAGGTGTCTCTTTTCCCCACAGTCTCCATCCTCCCACTCACTCCTATCTAAGGGAGGGTGGAACTAATGCAATCAATTTGTCCAATAAATAAAATGAATAAATTTAGTCTTAAAAAATACAACAACAGTTTCCACTCTTTCTCTTTGACTCACTAATGCCCGCCCTCAGCTTTTTGTCCCTTTCAATGTAGTATCTTACATCATGAGATAAATGAAGGGTAAAGGATGGAAGTAAGAATAAAGAGAATTCTGGAAAAATGCACTTAGGAAAAACAGAGAGATTTTAGAGGCATGCAATGGAAGTTGGATTTTATCCAAGAGACAAAGCAAAACTAAGAAGGAATTTTTAAAGACTGACATTTCTGACTGCCCTGTTGATGTATGGGATGGACTATGTGAACAGAGGAAGAATGACAAATTACAGGTTACTGCAGTAATCTGGAAATACTGTCACGCTGGCTTAAACCTAAGCAGCAGAGGGGACTGGAAGGCATGCTTAAGGTATACCTAGGAAGCACACCTGCGGTGCATCTTACAAGGGTACACGTGAAACTTACTAAATGTAGAATATAAACGTCTTAACACAGTAACTAAGAAGATGCCATGAAGGCTACGTTAACCAGTTGGATGAAAATATTTCAGATTGTATATAGAAACAACACATTGTACCCCATGACTGCATTAATGTACACAGCTATGATTTAATTAAAAAAAATCCTATAGATATGTATGTGTGTCTGTGTATTTTGTAAAAGCAAAGGTTTATAAAAATATGCATATAAAACTGTCTAGGTGTGGAAGACAAAGGTAACTTAATATTCTTATTATACATGATTATAGTTTGTTTAATTTTTATAATGAAAATTTTCTTTTCATTATAAAAATGAAGAAAAACTCAAAACAGCAAAAAGAAAAATAGATGGGTAAAAGAAAAGAACAATTTTTTAAGAAAAAAATATAAATTGCCATTTTCTAAAATGTTTTAAAGTAATTTTTAACTAGTTTTAAAGAAATATCAATTAAATCAACAGTAGGGTGCTATATTTGGCAAATCAAGCTGAAACTATGTTTTGAAAGCTCCTGAGTCTGGATGAGAATATGATGCGATGCGTGGACACATTCTTCCACAAGTGGCGGGCGGGAGTTTATGCAGTTTACACTGGCACATTTTCTCAGAACCATAAGGGCAAAATGCATTATAAACTTTTAAAAGTTTTGCTTTTATATTTTACTCAATGATTAGAATTCTAGAACCTATCCAAAGAAAATAAAGTTGACCCAAAATTTACATAGCAAAATACTCGTCACTTCATTATTCATAAGTATAAAAAACTTAAAACAATTTCCATACCCAATACTATTGAATTGATCAAAGAATGATAGTATGCAGTCATTAAAAATTTTGTGCTCAAAGAATAGTTAATGATATATTAAAATATCCTTGATATATTCAGCAAAATGGGAGATAAAAGGTATAAATTCAAGGGCAGCACCTGTGCCTCAAAGGAGTAGGGTGCCAGCTCCATATGCCAGAGGTGGCGAGTTCAAACCCAGCCCCAGCCAAAAACTGGAAAAAATAAAAAAGTTTAAATTCAATTTTGCAAGTAAATAAATATCCAGATATTATAAGTGTGCATTCATATAAACACGGAGACCAGAAAACACAGATCAAAACAGTAGGTTTGTTGCAGCTGAGGTTGCAATTTCAGGTGATTTTTATTTCTTTATAATTTTCTACATTTTAAAACAATGCTTGTATTTTCTATATATACCAGAAAAAAATAGTAAAGTTAAACTAAAATAATATCAAAATAAAAAGGGAAAACCCCGTAGCTCTTTTTGGCTAGCATCACAGATCAAGTCTTGGCCATGCTCACCCGGTATGCTCTCAGCGAAATACGTTTTGGGAGAGAGACAATCAAAAAAAGTCAGTAATTTATACTTTTAATTTTCCATAAATCTTTAATAAAGAACATTTTATTTGTCTTTTTGGATTTGGAATTGCAAAGTTCAAATGCACACAACTGCTTTGAAAAGTCGTTTATTTAACAAGTCAAGTCAGCAGGATTGCACCGCCAGGCCTGCGTCTACAGACACAGGGAAGGGTCTGTGCCTCCACCACTCAGCTCTGCCTCTCACTAAGCCCTGTGCCGGGACAGAGTTTTGAATCCCGAGTGTTTGGGGTCCAGAGCGCTCACGTTATCTCACCACACGCTCCAGGAGACAAATGCTGCAGACACGGCTGACAGCAGCAAATGCTGCCCAGTTGTTCCCAGTAATGCCTCATGTTTACCATAAATGTTAGTTCTGCTGAGAGTGTTTATTTATTCTTTTTAATATGAGGAGAGAAAATTCTTAAGGAAATTTTTTTTTTATAAATCACTTGCCTTAAAAAATATTTCTTAAAAACTGTCAGTACAGGTGATGTTACGGGGTCACCGTTCTTGGTGGTAAAAGTCCTTTCATTTCCTTCATCTTTCCTTGGGAGTGAGAGATCACAGGAGAAAAGAAAGGGATCTGAGTGAATTTCACTATTTTCTGTCTCAAATTGCTCTACTCATGTTGAAATGTGTTTAAGAAAACACTAAAACCCACAATCAGACTCTTCTGGAGGTCATACAGTCCAGCCCAGATTTGGTAAACAGTTAGACTTTGCACTTCTTTTAAAGTAAACAGAAAGCTCCGGTGTTGTTGGAGATTTGGCCCTGAGTGCTGATGACAGCAGCCCCCATAGCCCAGGGTGTGTGACAGGCCCTGGGAACACAGCACTCCCTCTGAGCACGGGCAGTGGCTGTCCCTCAGAGCATGGTCAGTGGCTGTCCCTCTGAGCATAGTCAGTGGCTGTCTCTCCGAGCACGGGCAGCGGCTGTCCCTCCGAGCACGGTCAGCGGCTGTCCCTCCGAGCATGGGCAGCGGCTGTCTCTCCGAGCATGGTCAGTGGCTGTCCCTCTGAGCATGGTCAGCGGCTGTCCCTCCAAGCATGGGCAGCAGTTTTACCATGATATGATTTGTCAAGATATTTCACAGTTGACATCTAAACCTTTTGTCTCCACCTAGTCCCAGAGCATATTTGACTCTCTCTAACCCTGTCTCTGCCTTACATCACTTTAATACTGTCTCACGGAGGATAAAAGATCTCTTGGTATTTGGAGTAAAATACCCCACATTTGGCTCTGTGCAACTTTAGGCATCTTTTCACCAGGAGTGCTCTTCCTAGAAACTGCTATTTCAAGGTGCTTTGGAGGAACTTTCATCTCTATTTATGTACTATTTATGTCAATTTCCAAATTATGTAATCATTGGCAGGATGATCTCAAGAGAAGGCAGGTAGTTAACAAGACATGAGTAAAGTCTCAGCAGCTGATGCCACGTGGTGTGCCAGTGAGTGGCCTCTTGTGCAGCATCCACTGTGGTCACAGGACACACACCAGCGCATGCGCCCTTCTCACATGTGGTCAGGCTGGGCTGTGGGTGGGCCAGGAAAGTGCCAACTCCGGGGGCATGTTCTGTATTCACCTGTCTAATAGCAAAGTTCGTTGAATATCCTGAGTGGTCAGAAGCTCTTTGAAACACAGTCTGGATTCTATTCCTGGTGGTTTATGTAAGTCCAATTTCTTTATCTTTTCTATTCTGACCACAGAGTTCTAGTTAAACAAATAAAAAAGCCATTTTACAAAAGCTGTTATAATCTTGTTGCAGCTATACCAGACAGTGGCTGCTTCCTTTCTTTTTCTTTTTTTTACTTAGTAGTTTTTAATATCACTTAATACATTTTTTAAATTTCAGGTTAATTTGAGGGTACAGAGAATTGGGTTACCATGTTTGCACTGTCATGTGCAGACCCTGTGGCAGTTGTGTCCCACCCCCAGAGGTGTGCCATATACCCTACATGTGCCCTTTAAGTGGGAGCTCCTCAATCCTGCCCCTCCTCTCCCTCCTCCTCCTTCCCCTCTCCCCTTCTTGAATTGAACTGAGTTTTTCTCCTATGGGGACGTGTATTAGATCACCTACTGGTTTCATCTGATACTTGCTTTTCCATTCTTGTGATACTTTACTAAGGACAATCTTTTTCTCCTCCTCCACTTCTTTTCCTTCTAAATAAAAGTAGGATTCCGGGGGCTCCCACAGGCCTCCTTTGTGGAAAGTGACCCCCAGGGACCAACATATTTAGCATCTGGAGCAGAGATGCAGCTGGGGGCTGGGCCTTTCCATGGGCTGCTCCCAAGCTGCTTCTCACACGCCTTGGTGGGATGACACTGTGCATGGTGGGATGACACTGTGCTTGGTGGGATCACACTGTGCTTGGTGGGATCACACTGTGCTTTGTGGGATGACACTGTGCTTGGTGGGATCACACTGTGCTTGGTGGGATGACACTGTGCTCGGTGGGATGACACTGTGCTTGGTGGGATCACACTGTGCTTGGTGCGATGACACTGTGCTTTGTGGGATGACACTGTGCATGGTGGGATGACACTGTGCTTGGTGGGATCACACTGTGATTGGTGGGATCACACTGTGCATTGTGGGATCAAGCTCTGCATTGAACACTCAAACACTCCAGTCACCCGTGACCCTGTCCTAG